>JAURVB010012927.1:0-104557 GCA_033002965.1 Piper betle | reverse complement strand
TTCTAAACGCTAACTCGTTCCCAGTTCTGTGTGCTGGTTGGCGTTCTTATGTTGCATAGTAGCCTTCCCTGTTTCTGTGCACGGACATAGTCGGTACACCAACTCATGAGTAGTGGCTGCTTCAATCACTTCGGTTATAGTGCCTCTTGGCGCCGTAGCTACCCTACTCCTCAATTCTGGCTTTAACCCCCAGAAAAATTTGTCTGCTCTGGCCTGGGCAGTTGCCAGACTCCCAGATGCAAATCTCTCCAGTTGCAAGAAATTTTTGGCATACTCTCGGACTGAATCATCCTTCTGAGTTAGAGTGGCAAATTCCAGTGCTTTCTTCTGGACAACAGACTCAGGAAAATATTGTCCATTGAAAGCTGTTACAAATTCCGCCTAAGGAATGGACGAAATCTCCCGTTGATGGAACACAGTCTTCTCCATGGACTTCCACCAATAGGATGCTTCCTCCTGAAGCATGCATGTCGCCAACCTCACTTGATGGCGATGAGGCACGAGGGAGCTCTAAATGCTTTTCAGTAGTGTCCAACCAACTCTCCGCCTTCATTGGATCAGTCCCTCAATGAATACCTCAGCTCCGTTCTTCCAGAATTTCTCTACAGTGTAT
Source organism: Piper betle (assembly GCA_033002965.1). NCBI lineage: Eukaryota > Viridiplantae > Streptophyta > Magnoliopsida > Piperales > Piperaceae > Piper > Piper betle. Next base: position 103,944 of record JAURVB010012927.1, on the reverse strand, counting down.
CGATCACTGTCATCCCCATCTAGCAGTTACCATTGTCGGACTACCGGTGGCACGGGTTTGGAAGTTCTCCTCGCTCGCCCGGGTCAGCTATTCCTACCGCTCTTGGGCACTCCCTGATCCCCATTTGGGACGTTACTAGGACCAGCAGCGAATTTGGAGCTCCATTCCCATTGCCAATCCGGTAGCCTCTGCACCATGTTCTGAACCACAGAACTGAGTACTTTCTCAACCTGCGCTGGTCCCTGTATGGCCGTCAAATTTGGTGGCTAACGCACTCTCAAGGTTTGTGTCTAATTGCTTGCTGACGGCTACAACTTCATCGCGGTGCCTTGCCATCTAAAATTTGTTCGTTATGGTTCATTAATTTTTTTCAATGATTACTTAGGGTTTATTGAGAAGTCCACTAATTCCCTAATGACATACCCTGTTGGAGAAAGATAAAATATTGGACTCTTCAACAAGGTACTTGAGTCATAAGATGTGAGCTTTTGGGAAACGCTGCTCTGATACCACTATGTAACGACCCGCCATTTTCACGATATTGTGGGCCTAATTGGCTAGGTGTTACTCAAAATTAAAGTAATTATGTCAAACATTTTTTATAACAATAACATATATAAAGATCTCACAGTCTTGGACCGTTTCCAGTAGACCACACTTATTTCTCAATTAAATAAAAAAGGAGTCCTCATATTTATTTTGCTCCATACTCTGGATGTCAATCACCTAATCTCGTGTTGCACCTGCGGAGCAATTCCGCGTTAGTGATTACAACACTAAGTAGTATAATAAATAAACCAAATCAAGTACATTCCACTATTTCCTTATGTTTATTTTAATATGCGGTGGAGCGATTCCGCTATACTCCAAAACAATGAGGAGGAGGTATCCGCTGTGATCCGCACACCCCGACCGTAGCCATTTTGTGGGGAGGCTACCACTACCGTCTCCAATGCCAGTGCCTCGCACACCCCGGCCATAGCCTTTTTGTGAGGAAGCTATCACTGCACTCAAGTGATTGCTACGCCCCGTTTGTCAGGGAAGCTCTCACTACCAATTCTAGTGTCAATGCCTCACACACCCCGGCAGCCGCAGCTTTTTATGGGGAGGCTATCACTACACTCGGGGTGAATGCTACCCGTTTGTGGGGAAGCTCTCACTGCCAACTCTAGTGCCAGTGCCTCACACACCCGGCCGTAGCCTTTTTATCGGGAGGCTATCGATGCACTCAAGTGAATGCTATGCCCTGTTTGGGGAAGCTCTCCTGCCAACTGTGGTGCCAGTGCCTCCACCTGCACGGCACGTAGCCTTTTACATGGGAGGCTATCACTGCACTCGGGTGCGATAGAGGAATCGTGTGCCTCGCTCACCCGACGTAGCCTTTTTATGGGGCGGCTATCACTACTCCAAAACAATGTCGATGCATTACACAATTTACGCACATATCTGACCCGTGTCGGACTGAGTCAATTCTTTGACCCCGGTTGCACTCGGTGCATGGTGGTCGAATCTGGGCTCAGGCCGACCAAGCTGCCAATAAGGAAAAGATGATGTTCTACGAATTATACGTGCCTGACTTGTGATTTCGTCTGACTGTGACCCGTGAACCCTAATCTGAATGAGGGCATAAAATTATACATTAGTATAATTTTATTTTTACATGAACCTACTTGCAACTTACATGACTAATATACCATCAATTTTAAATGATGTGATTAGTTCATGTTAGTCTTCATTCCTTATTAAATTTTCAGCAATTCTAATGATAATTAATTATTAATTATCATTATCCAAATCCCCATTATCTAATTGATAATTTAATTATTAATCGACAAGAACCCTCATGCATAAGATGCGAGAGATCTAGCAACTGCAAGGTCTTCAACAAACCTTCCATGGAAGAATCCTAATGGAAACAACAAGATGAGGGATGAAATACTCACACAGTAATGGGGAGGTCGCTGGGACCCGAGATGAGGGGATGAAATACTCCTCCTCCTCGGCATATATATACACTTCAACCATTCCCTCTATTAAATTCTCATACCCCATCATCCATTGGTATTTCCTAAGTTCAACGAGCCCCTTCATTAAATTCTCACACCCTATCATCCATTGGTATTTCCTAGGTTCAATGACCCCTTCATTAAATTCTCACACCCCATCATCCATTCATGAATAGGTATTTTCTAGGTGACCTTAAGTCGAACCATGACCGGTCGACTTGATAACCAACCATATCGGTTCATCTTTATTTATTTCATAATTTTAGGTTCGAGTCTTGTAATAAAAGTCATGGTTTTTACACGAAAGGGTGACAGAGCGCAATGGCGCAATACGGCTCATTATGCACTTGTGATACCGAGAGAGTGAGTCAATGATAAATATTAATAACTGCAGGCCAAGGGCCATGTAGCATGTGTGCGCATACATGGGATTGTAGCTGGATGGGCGACCACTCTCCCAGGATATTAAGAGCTCAGCATAGGTTCATAACAACTAAAAGTCTCGTGAAATGTTAATATGGATTATATTGACTTGCTTCACGAGTTATGTAGCTAGTGGTTTTATCACTAACGCGGAATTGCCTCAGCAGGTGAGTAGCTTTGGACTGAAGAATAAAAGTGTGGTTGGTGCTTTTTATCAACCAAGGTTTGGTGAATTGATAATAAATTGGACTTCCTTTTATCCTCTAGTGTTATAAATATGGCTATGAGAAATGGTCCGAGACTGTGGGATTTTGTGTTAGTTTATTTTATGCATTGTCACATGCTATCAGAACATGTTTTATTTTTTATAATTTATAAATTTTCTAGACTTATTTTCTGTGTTATGATTCATGTTCATGAATAGCATGTTTACAACATTTAAATTTTTAAGTAAAGATGTGAGTGATGTAGAGATAATTATAGGAAGAGTATTGGGGTCTGAAAGAAAAGCATACTTAAGATGCTTCCACATGGGCTTCAACTCCAGTTCCTGGACGGCAAATAATTGATGGAATGTTTATCCTCCACTAAGAATTTTCATAGGAAATGGCTTCAACTACCCATAGCCTTCACTGGTGCTTGGTTGTTTATCTACCCAATCCATCAACTCGACTAGCTCTTCATTGACTTTTGTAATTGTTTTTGATGATACTAACTACAAAACAACCATTAGTTGATTATGGGTACTCCATGGCTTTGAAGATGTCAAACTCCCTTATTCATTTTTGAACCTTCATTATCAGTTCTCCTATGACCACATCAATTAAAGTTCTTCCTGTTGCAAGAATGGCTAGTCCCATGATGAGTGAGACAATCTTGTCTTCGTCCATGTCTAATATCACAAAGTCTGTTGGGAAGATAAATTTGTTCTCTCACCAAAATATTCTTGATTTCTCCTCATAGAAAAATATAGGATTTGTTAGCTAACTGTAACTTTAAAGTAATAGGTTTTACCTCTTCTAGACCTAATAATCTGTAAATGGATAGTGACATCAAATTTATGCTAGAATCTGAATCAAAAGGGGCTTTCCATGAGAAATTTGATCTAAAGGAGCAAGGAATGATGAATCTCCCCTTGATCATTCAACTTTTAGGTCAACTTCTTTTGCAGCATTGTACTGCACTCTTCCTTCAGTGCCTTTGTTTTGAACTCATTGAACTTCTTCTTTCTGGACAAAATTTGCTTCATGAATTTGGCATAGCTGTGCATTTGATCTAATGCCTCCGCAAATGGGATGTTAATTGTGAACTACCTAAAGATGTTAAGAAAATTCTAGAAATTCTGGTTCACTTTACCCTTTTGTTGCTTCTATGGATGAGGAAGCTTTTGGACATACGTTGATGGATTAGGTTCAGGAATCAGTTTCTGTACTTCACCCGTCCATCTTCATTTTCTTCTTTCATGCCTAGGCTTTCTTATTCCTCAATTATATCCAGCTTTTGGTTCCTTTTGGGATCAGGCAATTCCTTTCCACTTCTCAACTCTGACTGGCTTGCATTCTTCACCCACTTCCATTATTAGCACTTGTGTGTCACTCGAGAGTCTGTCAAGTGAGCAGTTCTTCAAAAGCACTCGTCAATTGTCCGAACTAGTTCTCCAAGTTCCTGCTGGAAGCTTGCTGGGTTGCATTTGTTGCTACTGTGTACACTCGGATTTCGGTTCACCTAAAAACTGAATCAAATCTATTACGATTGAGCCGAGTCATCTCTAAATTAATTAATCTGTAAGACGCAAACGAGAAAACAAACCAAAACAACCCTCTTGGCATCTTGTGAATGGAAGATACCACAAAATGCACAAAATCCAAATAAAAGAATGAAAGAAAACAACGGGACACTAAGCACAAATGTGTTTAGCATCAATTTCTCTTTCCACCAAAGCCGACTCAACACACAAGAATACAAGGCCCACATATATAATAAGAAAATCATCGGCAACAAATGTTTCTGGTCCAGAAAATAAGTAGCATAAACTAGCAAGTGGAAGTTGATTTCCACAAGGAAAACCATATATAATCCTCGTGGGAACACTTAAAGGGCATCTACTTAGGAGCCATCAAGCCGCAAATATGATAGCATCCCAAATTGTACTAGTGCTATGCCACTCTCAACAAATGCCTTTCTTGGGAATAATTGGTCCCACTCTGGGGAAAATGCACATAACCTAAGCCCTCTCCAAACCTCTATATAATGTCTGGCCAATAGTACATTGGCCAGGTACTCTCAGATAGTCGCCTTCAATACCCTTTGATACCGCAAGTCTAGGCATGTGTTGTACACAACAGTAACCATCTATCCCAAGGCTCTCCTGGTGTAAGGAATCTTAAGACGTAGAGATATCTGGATCCCTCTAGAATGAAATAGCCCTCTCACTATTCCAAAGCTCTCTACAACTTGTGTATGCAACTACTCACGGTACAAGCAAGGTTAAATTCATCAACTCTCGGCTCATTGAAAACTTGATATAAATTATAAATAAGGTTGGAAAGAGAATCATATAAGTAGGCCCGAAGGCAATGTGAAGTGGAGTTAAGTTCGAAAACCACACAAAGGATCTCATCCTCGGGGCTATTAATTGCAAAAGTAAAATGCGTGTAAATGGCAAGTGTTGAGTGGGGCTCTATAAAACAGCTAATTACCATGTCCTACGATCTAGAAATTAAATCTACAATAGAGTAAGCAATAAATCATAGAAGAGTTGGACCTGTGGTCCAAGCTCCAAGCATGTCGGAACATCTACGGTGAACTCAGACTCTGACACGTAGATCGAAACCCACTTCTAAGCAAACAACTAACAACTCTATATGACCCACGGTCGTGGTGTGTGCTTACGTCAATAATAACATTACATAAACAAAGGGCAATGTAAAATAAATAAATAAACAAACGCACGACATGCAAATTGAAACATGACAAGTAAAAAACAAAACAAAACAAATAAATAAAAGAACAATAACTAAGAATAATAGTGGAAGGAGTAACATCAAGAAAAATAATAAATATTAAAAAATATTTGAAAAGCCCATGAACATAAATAAATAATTGAATAATGAATAATAAACAAATAAATAATAAATAAACAAACTCATAAATACATAGATGAATAATAAGCACGTAAAATAAATAAAACACTATTCTTGAATAACAATAATAATCTAATTAACACTAAATAAATATGTGACTAAACATGAGTAAATATTAAAACATATGGGAGTAAGTAAATCAACAAACAATTATAAATAAATAAATAATTCAGTAATTAAATAAATGAATAAATAGTGAACAACATTAATCATGAATAACAATATAATTATCAAATAGACAAACACATGTAAACACAACTATATAACATGCAAGCAAACAATGAAATAATTAAGTAAATCAACAAATAATTATAAATAATATACAAATAACAAGATATAAATAGTAATGAATAAATAAAATAAATAATAAATAAAGAAAAAAATCATAACATCAAGATGAGCCAAATAATTTTAATACGCATCTAAACTAATGTAGGAAACTTCGAATAATTAGAAACGCTCGATAAATGGACGAAAATGAGCTGGAATAGTATAAAACTTGGCTGCTGAGTCAAACAGGCATGTTAAACCAAGTCGAGCTGAGTCAACTTGGCCAAGTCAAGCAACAGGGTTGGCTGGGCTGGACTCGGTGGGCACCGACACAGTTACGGTCATGGCCGCGTGACTGTTGGGTAAGTAAATAGGACTTAGACAAGCAAGCAAGGTTGTGGGCAGGTAGACACAAGTAGTGTAAATGGGCACCAAATGGGCCGATGGTGCCCAATGCAAGAAATCACCAATAGTGGAGAGGTTAGGGTTGCCGCCAGTCGGGATCAACGGGGGACGGGGAGGCGGTGGTGACTAGGGTGGTCGCTGATGGAGCCCAGCCACCGGTTGGCTGAAAAAATGGATAGAAAGGGACAAAAATTGCTGTTGGGATAGGAGGAGTCACTAGAAATAATTCTGGTGGGACGGTTAGCTGGGCTGGTCTCAAAATGTTGGCCATCCACTGAGGAAGATGTTTGAGGAAATGATTGACGATGTCCGACCAGCGACTGACTAGAAAACAGCCAGAAAGTTGGAATACAACGTCCGAAAGTGGTGACGTCACTAGCGGCAATCGTGGCCATGGCGTCGAGGGTAGTCTTAAAATGTTGGTTGTGGTGGGGGAGTCGATCTAGGTGTTCATTGGCCGGAGGTGGTTCGGTCGACACTGAAAAATGCCCCGAAAGCCGCAGTGGAAATATGTCTAATAAAACACCATCACCACCGACGAATGCGGTGATGCCAGTGCTGGTGGATGGTCTTCGTCGATTGCCAGCCATGAGGTGGTCACTGTGGCAGTAGTTTGCTGGCTGGAGGGTGGATGGAGACTACGTTGAGTGGTGGCCCAAAGTTGAAGCAGCGCTAGGGGTAGAATTCCCAAAATATAGGGTTTTTTCTATTTTTTCTAGATGTTCCAGATCTTGCTATGTGACTAGATCAGGTCATCCAACAATTCATGGGCTGGGTGGGGTCCACATAGGGTATACACAATGGATATAAAGTTGGAAAGCTTGGATCGATGCTGACAAAAGTTGAAACTAGCTCGAGGCCTAACTTAGACTCTAGAGATGGAAATCAAGGTAAGAAAGCTAAATTGGCCTCTAAACCCTAAATTCAATTGGACGAAGATCTGAGACTCAAATCAAATTGGGCCCACAAGGGGGTAATCTGGTAGTCCAAAATCCCTAAGATGCATGTAAATGAGATATCCTGAGAAAACCCAATGGATACTAAACGTTGTAACAGTCTAGATGTAGCCCTAACCCTGAGCTAACACAAGCAAAAAAAATTTGCATACCTTGAGTATACATTGTTAACTCATGCTCTACTGTAATATAACTGAAGTTATCAACTCTATATCCGGCATACCCAGCCTCCATAACATGCTCATATGACCATATGGGCCCCATATTCATGGTCTGAAGGTTGAACCGACTTAAAACTGACATGAACCGAGAAAGGCAACAATCGGGTAAAACCGTAATCCAAAGCTACGTTGGGTCTGCATAAACTAAATAAATATTTCTACCATTAACAATTTCTTTCCAATAGGTGGTTGCATCATTTTTTAGCGTGGGCTTGAAATCCCGGTGGTTCTTGGGCTTGAGCTTGCAGTTTTTACCCAGTAGATTGGTTTCCTCCCATTAGAGATTTGACTGGTTTCTCCAACCTGGATTATAGGTGCTAGATTATTGGATGATTTGACTCTCATTACAATTGCCTATGAAGTTGGTTTGTCTTTGTTTGGAAGGGATATTGTTCTCATAAATGATTATTTCTCTACAAAAATCACACGACAAGACTTGTGCTACTTGTGTGTGTGACCTGGGTCTTGTTCTCTAGATTCTACATCTACTTGCTTAATGCTCCCATCTGTGTTGATAAGGCATTAAGAGCATCTATTTATATAACTCCTAGCACATTTTCCCTTGATGTCCTATCATACATAATCTGATGGTGATTAGAAGCTAGTTTCACTATCAACTCATAAGCTTCATAATAAGTCTTTGTCATATGGACCCCTCCTTCTGCAGCATCCAGTATTGATTTCATTTGCCTAGTGTTATAGGTTTAAATCTGAACCCATGGTTGAATACCATGTTAAGGACACTTTCTTAGTAAATCCTTAAAAATTTGCCATGTATTGTAGGAGGATTCATTCTCCAATTGATTAAATGAAGTAATCTCATTCATGAATTGCACTATCATGGAAAGTGGGAAATATTTCAACATGAATTTTCTTATCATCTCCTCCCAAGTAGTGATTAAATTGGGTGTTGGTGCCATTGAATTAAACCACAGTTGGTATGCCCCACTTAAAGAGAATGGAAATGGTCTTAGTCTAATTGCATCTTTGGACACTTGGCACTTCTTGTATGAGTCATAGATTGTCACAAGGTATAGTAAGTGCATGTGGGTGTCCTCACTAGGCAGTTCATTGAAGTGTCTGACTGATTGTAACATTTGAAGCATCACAGGTTTTAGCTCAAAGTTGTTAGCTAGAATCTGTGATCTCAGAATGCTGAGTTGAAGTCCTCCAATTGTAGTAGAGCAAGTTCTGCCAATGATATGTTGTGGTCATGCTCTAGCTGATTCTTTTGTTGTTGACAAGATTTTGGCTAAAAAAACTTATTTTCCAATGTTTTGATTACGTAAATTTTCCTGGTTAAAATTCTGAGCCATGGCCTGGCTTCGCTCTCTTTTGATCCTTAGGCAAGGTCTTTCTATTTCTGGGTCAAAAGGAAACATTTCTTCTTGTTATCTCTTTTGTATATACTACCCAAAAACATAAGCTAAATAAGCCTTCTAAAATGTAGCCATCAACAAAGATAAAAACAACGTTAATCCCTAGCAACACTGACAAAAAATTATTGTGCTATTTCAATGCATCGCACAAGTGGATGTGTCATACAAGTAATAAAGTGTGAGTGAGTATCGTTCCCAAGAAGATTTGATATTTTACATCACTCTTGCTAACAAGATTTATTATACGTAGTGAACTAATTATAGGGAGTATGAAATAGTCAAAATCTACACTAGTCTGTCAAGATGAACAAGGGTATGAAATTGAAGTAGCTAATCAAACTCAAAAAACAAGTCATGGGTATAAGAGTAGAAGACAACAACAAAAGTTAACACAAGTTTCTCTTATTTAATTGTGAATGGATTTGGGATGGATGATTTCATTTAGTTAATAGGTAGCACAGTCTGTCTTGTTCATCATGTTACACAAAATTGTAGTTGATATCTAGGGACACTAGTTTAATTATATAGGGCTTCCGCAACTTATTATAATCTACCACCCTAGCATTATTTCACATTCCTGTACGAACAAGACCAAATTGATGTTTTACAATCAACTCCCTTTATGGATATCTATGACTCTAATGCATTCCTATAATTAGAATCATAAACTACTTTATTCAAAGACATCATAAATCTGCCTATTCCTAGAGATCGACAGATTCTCTTACTTGAGCAAGAGTTAGCTACTCTTTTGAAGCATTAAGAGCAAGTATGAAATAATCAACTCACAATTAGTGTATCAAAATAATATCTATAAGATATATTACATATAATCTAACGTCCATCATACATCCCAGATCATTACGGGATAGCCCATATATGAGTGATCGTAAATCATGAAACTCAGTAAAGAAAATAACACTGTACAGGGGGTTGTAGAGGTGTGCAGACTAACTGTGCACATGACTGTCCATCCTATGATATGTCCCGAAGTGCACACAGGCTTTCATCACGTTCCTCAAAAAGTAGTTTCTTGTATAGAATTAGCTGCAAATTACTCATATTTCCAGTATTTTGTTTTTTTCAAAATTTTTATTTTTCAAATGAAAATGCTTAGGAAAATAGTGTTAGGGCATGGAAACGGTGTACGAAAACTATTAAAATGCTGATTTAATTTATGAAGTATCACCCACCCAGTTTACAACTTTGGATCTCCTAAACGGGCATCTGACACCTAATTTTGTCAGTGATATGCCAGAAAATTGAGAACTAGAGGAATTTTTTATTATAAAAAATAAAGATGGGTGAATTGCATTTTATTGATCATGGTTATGAATTCAACTTACTTTAAGTCATATACTATTATAATTCATACTATTTAAATTTCACATATCTCCAATTATGTCTTTCTTAGTGAGACATACCTCTCACAAATATGCACACAAAACATATGCTATCTATATTATTGGCACCTAAATTAAATTGTGGTGTTCTTGATTTTAGTCTCAAGCTGATATAAATTTTTGACATGCATCAGTGCAGGCCGTATATGAGTGTGATTGGATGTATCAAAGTTGGTTAAGTGGAGGAATTTTTAATCCTGAGTATGAACATGGGGTTGAACCATTTCTGAATTTTGCATTCCCTCATACTGAAATTATTAGCAATTTACAAAATTCTTGTTCGTGTAATGGTTGTGTCAATCACTGGAGTTTAGAATGGGATCATGTCAAGCAAAATTTATATTATTATGGATTTATGTCAACTTACTATATATGGACAACTCATGTTAAAGGTTCAATGTCTGGTTATGAGTATGGAAGCTCAAATTTAAGTGCAATGGATGATAGTTTGGGTTTTAGAAGGTGGTATATGTTGTTGAGTCCAAATTTGTAGGCTGTGATTATGTATCTGAGGCTGTAATTTTGAGGCTGTGATTGTTAGTCCAAATGGAAGATCAAAAATTGTATTTGGGTTGTGATTATGCATCTCCTTTTCTTTTATTTATGTCTTCCTTCCAATACATCAAGAGGGTTAGATCTTAGGGGTGTTCTAATGGGTGTTGTCTTTAATGTAATTGAGTTAAGGTGTAACAAATTTATAATAATTTAACATTTCGGTTCGTTTGAAGGATGAACTGATTATGGGATGTTACAATCCTTGTGTGGCAGGGCATAAACCATAACATTCAGTCTTCATGTAGATTATTCACACGATATGAGCCGTAAGTTCCTCTAGTCTATATTTCTCTAACAATCACTCACATATACAACTAAATAAGTTTCATGACTTTAAATTGCTTTTTATCGTGTTTTGGGACTTTGAGGCCAACACACTTTATAGACTATTGTTAACCATTGAACCACGTTGCCATGGAGACACCTTGCTGTTAATTTAATCCAACTTGGATGATTTTTATACTTTCTATCATAATTTTCATATCAGATGATCTAGAATGCATTTTGACATTCCTTTGAGGCAAAATCTAAGTACTTGCTAAGAAGAATATGATTTAGGCAGTCTGCTTTCAAGTTAGAGCCTCATTGAGCCTACCTATTGCATTGAATGATTCTTTTAGCCTGATTGTTGTCATTATATAAATCCTTTTTCTGTTTTGTTTACTGCTGCATCTATATATATATATATATATATATATATATATTTATTTATTTATATTTAACATAGAGCCTTTTTATCTTGTGATTTAGGTGACCGACACCCTTAGTATAGTTTTCTTCCAAGTCTGCATTGATTATTACTATTTAGTGGAGAATTTCATACTGTTGAGGTGTTGGCTTATTTCTATTGGAATAAATGATGGTTCTATAGTCGTTGGGGTAACAAAATGTAGCAAGTGTTGTGTTGTATGGCAAAAGGCCAAAAGATTCTTGTTCTTGAAAAAAAAAAGACTGAAGAAAAATAAAAAAAGTAAAAGAGAAAAAAATGATAAAACAATGGAGAGTTATATTTGAGATGTAAATCTATATCTTAGATCGTCTTCTCACCTGTAATGCTTAGTAACTCTCAAATGGCATTCATTTGTGGTAAGCAAAATTTTGTATTGTTAGTTATTATGTTGTATTTGGTAAATGATGGGGATGATCAATTTTTAATTGGAAGATTGCTATTGCTAGGATGAAATTATTTATTTGCTTTATTATATTGATATATCTTTTTTCTAACCTTACCATAGCCGTGATGCAACGTATGAAAGACCTAATGATTCTAATTGGCATGTCACTTCTCTTCCAGAGCACTATTCTATCCATTTTGACATCATTCTTTCTTTCTGCTTTTTTGGGGAGGTCAGTCTCCCAACCCCCGACACACTTGTTATTATCTCCTTCCTTACTAAAGCTCGTCTGACTTATAAGCCAACACTGTTTTGAAGCTTCAGTCTATTTATCCTGGCTCTCCTCCCGACTTGAAAGCACCTTGCCACTTCCTTCATTCTCGTGGGTTCACGCTTTGAGTACTTTCTAACTTCTGATCCCTGAATTGCAGTTTCGTTTGTTATCACAATTTCTCTCTTACTATAAGAGAAAGAAACTCATTCTTGCTTTCAGCACGAGCCCTGTGCCGAAGGATACTATTTCAGGGAATGGAATGAGACTTCCCATTTCACTAGTCTCTCTCGCAGCTTCACAAGTACTAATGGAGGAAGCCTAGAAGAGAGAATCTCATCCAATCCTGGTCTTTAGGCCAAAAGATCAAATCAATCTGGCTATCAAAAAGCAATTCGTTGAGAGGGTTATTGAGATTTGCACCTATGGAGATCTTGATTAATATTCCATCTATAATTGCATAAGCTGAATCAATATTCTTGATTAAGAGAATGTTTTGGGGGATTTTATTTTTACCATCCATGGAGCATATTTCTGGTTATACATAATTTATCTTTCATTTGCTTTGCTACAATGCTTTTATCGGATTTTGAGGAGCTATGAAGGTGCTCATATGACGATATTTTGTATTTGATTGGATGGATATTTATTATTGAGTTTTGTGTCTTAATTTTGCTCGGGATTAGCAAAAGCTTAGTTTGGGCGATAACTCTTGGGAAAGGGTTATTATTCTTTATGTTTAATGCATGGTTTTGTCCCATTTTGAGTGAATTGACATTGAACATATTTTAGTATCTTTTTAGTAATTTAATATTATTATGAAATTATTACAATATTAAATTGATTTTGTACTTAATTGCCGTTTCTTTGAAAATGAAGGATTTGCGTAGTCAATTGAAAAGTAAAGAGTCAAGTGAGGTGGGTGTCAACTCTAATATATGGATGTTTGAGCACATGGAAATTCGTAAAGACTTATATTGTAGATCGAGATATATGAAGTAGAAGAGTTTACACATGAATGATGTATATATCCATATGTTCCATATTGTAAAAATCATCAAAGGATTTGAGGGTTAATGAGTGTTAGCAAGAAGGGTTAGAAAGTGTTTAATGAGTGAAGTTGGGATGAAGAGAAGGTTGTAAACCGAAGGTTGTGGTTTACAGTTTCTATTATTTTCCTTCTTTCCTTATCCTTTCTTCTTATCTTTTTGTAATAACATTATTGTAATGAATTTCATACTTTCATTTAAATCTATTATGAATTAAATTCATTGTCTTGGGTTCACAATCATATCAATCTCCTACTCTTATATTTAATTGCATTGTTTAAATTTTCTTGTTCTTCACACTATAATTAATTTGACCATTTAGTTATAGGTTTATGATATTCAACTAGGTTTTAAAAAGAAATTAGTTGAATTAGTCATAGATAATTTATTATATGACGAGTCTTTTGATTTGTTTGTCATTGTGGTTAGGAGATACACAACACCCTATGCGGTTGATAAGGAAAATCTTAATGCATTATTTGTTAATTAATCAATTATCACCGGAAGGTAGAAATTGAGGCAAAATAATAGAAGTATGGACAAGGAGCCACCACGTCATACATATATCCTAGATCAACAATTCGAGAAAATAAAAGATAAGAGTAAGATATGATGAAGATTAAGTTGATATAAAGGGTTTTTCTTTTCTAAGTTAAAAAGAAACCATTAAGTGAAGATGTGAACCTAAGTTTAAAACCGTAAATATATCATCCATTGATGAAAGCATTCAATTATTTGTAATTAGTTTTATTTTTATTTCTTACAAATTAATTGTTTCTAGCTTCACTCTTGTAAAGTGACCAAAATATATCTTAATAATTAGAATTTCCATTCACACTCCCCGTGGGAACGATACTTTTCCCATTTTGTTAGTACTTGTTTGATATGTACACTTTCGTGTTTATTTATTTTTGCAACAAACCTGCTCACACGCACTTGGAGAACTATGTCGTGGGTCCCACAAGGGCTAGGACAAAACGAATGGGGATTCCAAACACACGGCAAGCAACAAGAAGCATAGCATCTAAACAACATACTGAACACCAAACGAGCCTAAGGCATACCACAATAAGGAGGATCGGACCCGATGACCCAATCCAGGTCAAGACCTTACTGACTCAAAACCCTTGAGCGAATCACACGAGTTTTACACACCATACCATACACATACTCATGGTGAAAACGGCTGGACAAGCCACTCGGTCTAGGTCAAAACTAGACCAAAACAAAAACCATCAGACATAAAGCCCAGGTTTTACAAACTGCCCCCACTAAAGAAAATTTTGTCCTCAAAATTTACCTAAGGGGGTTCACAAACTAAAAGAACCACTCACAAAAATATAACATACACCCGACATACTCAAAAAAGAAGGGGTGTGCTAGTACCTCTTGTCATCATGCCATCCTCCTTGAGCTCCCTAGGGACCATGTACTCATAGGCAAGAAACAATCTTCAACTCCTTGTCATGTTAATCGATTGCTCAAATGCAAGGTCATGGACGTGCTCAGTAGTTGTAGCCCACGCACATCCAAATACCATTGTCTTCTTTTTGTACAAGTAGAAATAGTCATCCTGGGGCGCGTCACTAGACTGTAGATGTGTCACTAGGTAGCACCTCTAAGGCAATGTCGATCTCCTTGGTTGGTGGTATCTCTTAGATCTCCTAAAGAATCTCATGAGCTACTGCTCAATCTATAGGTAAGTCAAATGTAGCAAGCACTGGATGCACACTAGCACTCGGTCTAGAAAGGTGTGAGTATTGCTTGAATACAAAAAAATTACCTCTTGGGCTGAATGGATAAGTAGGGCACCTGTGATAACTGTGGAAAATAACTAGTACAAACGGACAAGTGAAATCTAATTTCTGTAATGAAGGAAAACCATATATAATATACATGGAAACTCTCAAAGGGCATCTATTGAGTAGCCATCAAGTTGCTGACTCGATGGCATCCCAAATTGAATTTGTGTTATGTTACTCTTGATAAATGTCTCTCTTGGCAATAACTGGTCCCACTCTCAGAAAAAAAAAAATCCTATGCCCTCTCTATACCTCTATATAACTCCTAACCCAGAGCACAAATGCCAAGTACTCTCAGGCAGTCGTCTTCAGTACCTTCTAATACCACAAGTCTAGACATGTGTCGTACACAACAATACCCATCTACGCCACACCTCTCCAGTGTGAGGAAGCTCAAGAAGTAAGATGTCAAGATCTTTTGGGGTTGGAACAACCCTCTCACTAATCTAGAGCCCATTGCATCCTACATGTACACACACTCATAGTATATGCAAGGTCAAATTTACCAACTCTAGGCTTACTAAAACTCGATAAAATCTATATATAAGGCTGGGAAGGGAATCATATAAATAGGACCAAAGGAAATGTGAGGTCGAGCTAAGTTCTAAAACAATACGAGAGATCTCATCCTAAAGGGTTATTAATCATAGAAGTAAAATATGTCAAATTGGCCCGTGTTAAGTAGAATCTGATAAAACAACTACCTGACACGTCTTATGATCTGGGAATCAAATTCACGATAGACTAGAATGATAAATCTGAGAATAGTTCGAATGGACTAGTGGTTCAAACTCAAAGTATATCGGCACCTCTACGGCGAGCTCAGATTCGAGAACCTAAATCATAACCCACTGCTAAGCGAAAAACTAATAACTCTATATGATGCATAGTGATGATGTGTGCTCACGTCAACAATTACAACACAAATGACATACGAAGCAAGAGAAACAAATCAACAACGTCTAGCACGCAAAATGAGGCATGTGGAAGAAATAAACAAATAAATAAATAAAATAAGTCAAATAAATGAAAAAGCAATAGTAAAAATAATAATGAACTAGTAACATCAAGAAAAGTAACAAATTAAAAAAATAATAATAATAATCTAAATAACACTAAATAAATATTTGACTAAACACGAGATAAATAATTCAATAAATAATTAATTCAGTAAATAAATAGCTAATAGTGATTTATCATGAATAATAACAATGTAGCTATCAAATGCATGAATATGTAATGAAACACAATCAAATAATAAAATACGTGCAAGCGAACAAATAAATAAATGATTAACTAATTAAGTAATTTATTAGTTAAGATAAATATGAATAATAAAAAAATAATATTAATAAGTAATTATATGATCAATAATAATAAATGATCATATAATCATGCATCATAGTTGACAAATATATAAATAAGAAGAAATAACATTAATGAATAAATAAATAAATTATTAATAAAAAAAACACTCATAATCTCAAAGTATGCCAAACAATATGAATATACATCTAAACAAATATAAAGAGTCTCACATTACCGAAAATGGATTGAGAATGGGCAAGAGGGGATTGTTGAGTCAACTTGGCGAGTTGGTCGAATCACACTGAGTCGACTAAACTGAGTCAAGATGTTGAATCGGGATGGCTAGACTCGGTTAGCTAGGCTGGGTCATAGATGGGCCTGGACTGGTGGACACGGATATGGACACAAGCTAGCAAACATGGGCACTAGTGGGCAAATAGGATCACAGGCAGCGGCATAAACACAAACAGCTTGGAGAGGGTAAATGGGCACAACAGAGCCACTAGCACCCATTGCCGGAAAACAGCAATGGTGAGGAGCCAATGGTCAATGCCGGTCTTGATCGACAGCCCACGAGAAGGGGAACGTGGTGGTGGTCTTGACCGACTGAATCTGGCCATCGGTTGACCAGAAAATGGCCGTGAAGAAGAGGGATCACCGCCGGAATAGGTGGAGTCATCGGCAGCAATTGTGGCCACGGCGAAGATTGGGTCTGGACTCAAATGAAAGGTCTCGATGAGTAGAAGCTATTTGGGAGGTCGGCATCACCAGAGGAGGCTTGTCGGCACCAAAAAATGGCCCGAAAGGCAGTGGCTGCGTAGAGAACCTGCAAAGAATATGTCATTGTCGAAGTTGGTGATGGGTCTGGGTTGACAGCTGTCCGAGGGTGGTCACAGTCGTACCCGTCTTGTGGTGGCCCAAAGTGGCAAAGACACTAGGGCAGAAAATTTTTTAAAATAAGGGTGAAAATCTCCTGAAAAATGGGTGAAAGCTAAAGTTACTTTGCACCACCCGGATCTTGCCACATGGCGAGATCTAGTCATATGATATTTTGTGGGCCCAATGGGGTCCACCTAAGGTATATGCACTTAGTATTAAGATGGTATCAAAGCTGACCTCTTAGACTATTAAGATGAACAACCTTGGGAGTGTTCTCGTTTCCTATTTGCGTTATATGTTTATGTAGTATGTTATGTTACATTATGTTTCCATATATGTGAATGTGATTATAGTACCCCCCCCCCATGAGTCAATCCACAGCCTCGCCGACAAATACATTTTTTGTTATGTTGTTGCAATGGTATGGTTTGTGCTTGAGGTCTAGTGAGCGTCTATCAGTTGGGATGGCCAGACCACACATGACTACCTGATCAGCTAGCACTAGAGCACCTTCGGTAAAGGCAGGCACTAGGCGGCACATGATGCGACAATGGATGCCCAGGCTGAGATCATTAAGTTGCTGACAAAGAAACAGCACTGCACACATGACGAGCTATTGGTCAGGTACAAGGATCAACAACATATTAGGGATGAGCACCACTGATATTGTTAGGATATGGGTTGACTATTTGAGACAAATAAAGGTATGTCAAATGCAGTAATAAGACTAAAAGGGAAATTCAGGGAGATGAAGTCACTTGTAGTGGGACAGTTTGTGATGGAGCATCACCGCATGGAGATATTGCCCGTGGTTAGGTTGAGGTGGTCCAATCAAGACAGCTTGTAGCTAGAGAGAGTTTTAACTTTCAAAGACGAGGGACATAGATGAAAGAGTGATGGGACGTTGACCGATTACTGAAGAATGGTGGACAATTGTATTATGGCAGTTTGTAGCCTTTGAGTGGTTCAATACCAGAAATAGAGTGTTGTAGTATACAAAATGTCCACCCGAGCTTTGGGTGAGAGTTGTTACAGGAGCTATGCAAAAAATAGGTAAGATATAGTGGAAATTAGCTCAGTCCACCTATCTATAGGGTAGACCCTTGGGGCATATTAGTTGGTAGGGGTTTAGAGCCACGTTGTATGCCAAGTAGTTCTCCTCCACTGTTCAAAGCCAGAAGAAATAGGAGTTTCTTGCTTCGGAGTAGAGGGACATAATAGTAGCAAATACCAAGCCAAATTCTTGACCCTCAACAGATTCATGTCAGGCAATGTTGCAGACGATAGATAGAGAACAGTGAAGTTTGTGGCTGGACTTAGACTTAGCATCCCATCAATAGTATCATCTTTCGAATGTGCAACCTTGACGGAGGTAGTGATGAGAGAATTAGAGGTAGAGAATGCTCATGAACATTACCACATGACCAAGGGCAGCAGTTAGACTGGTCATAAGCATCAGAGGTCCATTGTATAGGGACCGCAGAGCTCACAACAACAGAGGAAATAGACTTATAGTGGCATGACCATCTATGTAGTTGAGGGCCAAGAGATATAGAGCTTTCTACAATCGAGTACACAAACTGTTCCCCGTCCCAAAGGAGATAGTAGGGTATATGTTACCCAGGAATAGATGGATGGTTCACTTGTGGCGAATTAGGACATCATGCAGCCGTATGCCCTAGTAGGCCACAACAATAATAATAGATGATTCGACAGAGGATTGTCATTCTGGGGCATCACTGGCCCATCATCTGGGGCATCTTTATGGGGATGATCAACCACAGTGGGAGTAGTCAAGACAGCTAGATCAATGTTGAGACTGGATCAAATTTACGAACAACGGGGACATGGAACCCTAATAAAAGTGGACCTAGGTGAGATACTAAGGATGATGTTGAGCAATGGGATGACCTAGTGGGTGCGGATTACTTTGATGTGAGACCACAACGGCAGGGTAAAATGTACATAGCCACGATAGAGGAAGTTGTTCATGATGTCACAGTTATTACATGTAATATGCTCATCCAATTAGCTTCTACATTAGTGTTGTTCGATTTTGGTAGCACACATACCTTCTTAGCCAAGCTTTTGCTGATAAGATTGGCATGAGGTTAGATAATTTAGTCAATGACCTACTTGTTTCTACTCCAGCCAGAGTAGTTCTCACCACCAGAGTGTGTGAGGGGTATCCCGGTCATGATCTAGTTGCGTACCTTGTTGACTAATAATGTTACAAATGAGAGAGTTCGATGCTATTTTTTGCATGGAATGGGTGACTAGACATTGAGCTTTAAACGACTACCAAACAAAGAAAGTCCAACTCTGACCTGGACAAAATGTAAAAGTCTCAGTTCAGAGCAGGGGTAGAAACCAAAGTGGTAATCTCCTTTCCCTTCAAAGAGCTAAGAGGTTGATTGATAAAGGATGCACGACATTTTTGGCCAGTGTTGTAGCCCCTACCAAATAGTTAGAGCCAATTTCAGTAGAGATGACTAGAGCTACATAATTTTCTATAGATATGATACTCATCATCATGTCTATGCCATGAGCACCACACTAGAGAGCATCGTTTGAGTTTAGAGAGCTCAGGGATTAGCCAGAGGAGTTGTGGACTCCCACATTCATCAGTCCACATATTCTACATAGTGATGCACTAGTCCTCTTTGTTCAAAATAAGGACGTCAACACCAAACTATACATGATTATGCGCAGTAAGGAGATGATGTCAAGGACTAAATGGAGTAGTGAACAACACCATAGCAGATATTGGAGGATTAATAGGCATGAGTCATAAGAACTCATGAAAGCCCTAATATGTAGGCTAGTAAAATGATTGATAATAGCATACTGGTAAATAACAATCAACTAGACTCTCCATGTCAATATGGACACATGATAGTGAGGTGTTTACTGTTGGATCATAGTCGCAGCCGATGTATGACACTTAGACGAGTCAACCGATGCATTGCTTGACCGCTAGTCGACAAGGTGAGCACTGGGCCGAGTTGCCTAGTAACAAAGTTTGTTCCGTTCACATTAGTGGCATGAGTGTGTAGACATATGTAGTCTGACGACGTGAATTATGGTATAGTTGACCGACCTATGATTCCATGAGCCTTAGAGTGTCCACCTGGAATAGTAGCACTAACCAACTCATGTTCTTTGCCGTCTGAATACCATAGCGGGTGAAATAAGGAGGAAGTTGTAAGTGCTAATGCTTTGTTGGTGTGTTAGTGCATGTGTTTTATTGTTATCTTAATTATTTAACTAACATGTTGCAAGGAGTTAAACTTTGGGGCACATTCTTATAATCTTCTGCAGGGCAAACTTAAGCCCCAGAGTCCTGGAACATAATGAGGAGCTTAATCAAGTGCACTTAACTTTGTCGTTGTAGTTGTTTGAGTGTGTAAAGAAAACGTGGATAGGAGGAGATAACATTTCATACGCATTGAAGAGTCCACATGAAGCCATTTGTTAGGGTATGAAGCCTTAGCAATTGATGATACTCTATGTTGTTTACTTCCTTATATTGAAGGGTATATGGAATGGATAATCATGACCCCTTGTATAGTTTCAACTTCATGACATGGTTAACTAATAAGCTACGTAACAATAACTCAAAACCTAAGTAGTAAGATTATGGATCATGCATAGATGAATAACATAATTGCCCATTCTACATACTCTGAATGCTCATTGTATTTCTTAAAAGTCACTACTCTTAGTTACAGTGGAAGTGGGCCTCTCCTATACTCAAAGTGTCATCTTAGAAGCTTAATGTTAAAGCCTTCCCTTAGCTTATGGTATGCATGCACATTTAGTCATGACGCTCTATCCTGATTTTCTATCTTAAGCCTCTTTAAGGGTTAAGATCTACTTCTGCGTAGTTAGTCTGATTTAGTTATCTAATAAATAGCTAGCCAAGTCTAATATCTTAATTTGGTCCAGCGTCGGGCTCAATTAGGGTGTTACAACCTAGGCTACACTAGAGAGGTTTTCTTGCACCACCGCAGTGGCCAATCCTACCTACACCACCAGCCTGTCCTTTAAGACAGTAGTTTGGGGTGACTAGTAGCCGTGGGTGCAGAGCACACACTATGGTCAACATGGCTAGCGAGAACAGCAAAGATAGGCAAGCTTAGAAATGGTGAATGTGGCATAGTTACCCAGAGATGATATAGGGCATGCAGTTGTCTCAACCAATGATTAGATGAAGGCTACAAGACCAGAGCAATATGATAGGATGTACTCAGCCACAACTTAGGAGGTAATGCAGGATGTCACCGTTATCACAGTTACCTTTGTTATTCATTAAGCTCTTGCAGTAGTTTTATTTTATTCGAGTAGTATACATAATTTTCTAGCCATAGTGTTCATAGATAGGATTGATGTGGTGATAGACAACCTGGGTCATGACTTATTTGTGTCATCCCCAGATGGAATTACTCTCAGTATGTGAGTGTGTGTGTGTGAGGTGCTGCTATTCTTATCCAGCGATGGGTTTTGTTGGCCAACTTTGTAGTTTTTCCACTGAGTGAGTTTGTTGCCATCTTTAGCACAGATTGGATGATGAGCCACCGAGCATTGATCAACTGCTAGAAGAAGGAGGTTCAACTTCGCCTCAAGTGCCATGAAAGGGTAACATTTCAGTGTATAGGTAGAGACATAGCAAAGGTAATGTCATTGCCTTTCAAAGATCCCAACAATTGGTAAAGTGGGGATGGGACACATTCCTTGCCTGAATTGTGGCCTCCGGTGAGCCGCCAATGCCAATTATGTATAACCTTTCGACAGAGGAAGATGCTGCTCAGGTGATCCCTAAGAAGGTAGCAAAGTTACCCCTAGCCAGGCATACTGAGTTCACTATCAAGGAGCTACCTTGTGACATGCCGACAACATATATGTCATACTAGATTCTGCCATTTGAGTTCCAAGAACTCCAGAGCCAGCTACGCGAGATGTTCAAATAGGGATTCATTCAGTCAAGTGACTTGTCACAAGACAGCCATTCTGCTTGTGGTTAAAGAGGATGGTGGTATTAGGATGTACGTAGACTACATAGATCTTTGTAAAAATAATACACATCAAGGTTGTCCGTTAATGCAACGTGTATGAAATTAATCTCCTACAGAGATCTATCAAATGCTACAAATGGTTTTTCCGCTTCAAACTTGATTGGACTAGGAAAATTTTGGCATTGTATGGAAGGGAGTTTTCAATGCTGACCAAATAGTGGTTTCCATCAAAGTGTCCAACCTACACGAAGTGGGCTCTATCAAGAGCTTTAATCAGAGTGTGAGACATTGCAAAATATTAGACATCATAATCTTGTTAAGATTTTGACTTGTTTGGGATACGACTATGAAGAAATGGAATTCATATGGAAAATGGAACATTAGAGTCTTGGTTAACTATTCTTGTAATGCAACAAGCTCTGGACATTCAAGAATTTTGAGTTTAAGGTTTCGGTTGGACATAGCTATTGATGTGGCTCAAGCTTTAGATTATTTACACAATCGTTCTTACGCTCCCATTGTTCACTGTGACTTGAAACTTACCAATATTCTCCTTGATACTGACATGTGGCACATGTAAGTGATTTTGGCTTGGCAAAGATTTTGCTACCAACATATGACAATTCCTCCCAACTATCTATTGGAGTCCCTCATCATACGATAAATGTGACAAAGAATACAACTACATGGAAAGTTGCAAAAACATGAAGTTACTCCAAGTGGTAAGATGAATTTGAGAAGAATTGTGGAAGACAAAGAAGAGATTCATTGGTGAGAGTTCCAATGCTCAGGGAGGAGTATTTGGTGTTGGCTCTTTGTATCCAAAAGGTTGGTCTTATCTCGTGTATAATATTCTGTATCTATTATGTATAAATGTGTAGTTGTCTATGTGTGTTGTGTAGAGTACAACTGAACTGAGTATATGATTGTGTGCTTCACTATGAGGTTTTATAGTGATGATCTCCTTCTCTCTCCTAGAGGAGAGAAGGGAGAGCTTCTCCTCACAAAGTATGAGTATTCCCAATTAAAATGTCTTCTCTAGTTGAAGATTGTGGCCATTCCCAATTGGATTCCATCCCAGTTGGAGATTGTTGATACCATCTGATGAAGAAAATTGCTAGATGATGTAGCTGTTGTTCCGAGTTTGTCTGATATAAAAAAGAGAAGGAGAAGAAGGCTTTCTTATTCCTTGTATTCTGTTATTAATTAGTGAAGAGCTTGTTGTATGCCAAGTGTTTGTTGTGTACTATTGTTGAAGATGTTTGTACCCCATTATTTGTTATAGTAGATGGTTTGTAGTTTCCCTTCTATTTTAAAGGTTCCACATTAAAATTTGTGTGTCCTCTCTCTTTTGTACTTTATTGGTTTTCCTTATTAAAACACACAATATGTTGTCTAGAGATATTTTAGTGTTAAAATCTCAACAAGTATTATTAGAGCTTTGGTTTGTGCCTTGGTTTGTAGAGTTGTTTGTTGCTTGTGGAGGTTCGTCAAATTGATCATGGAAGAATTTGGTTTATTCAAGATTGTTAGTGTTTTTCCAAGATGACTATTGGACAGTGCTAGCAAAGGGTGTTTCTTCTATTCGAATAGGGGAGATGTGGTAGGAGTTCCAATCAGGAGAGATAAAAAACATTCTGCATTGTCAACAATGGTGCATCAAGTTTGACGGGTGTTCAACAAGTGGTGCAATGTGGAAGTTTTTCGAGTAGTTTTCACATGGGCATGGAAAGGAAGATTTGTTGGGGTTGTTGTATCTCTTTCCATGTAAAGGTTGTTAAAACCAACCCTGGTGTTCCATAAGAATCGGGAGGGGAGAATTGTTGGAGTCCCTCATCATACAATGAATGTGACAAACCATACAACTACATGGGAAGCCGCAAAGACATGGAGTTACTCCAAGAGGTAAGATGAATTAGAGAAGAATCGTGGAAGACAAAGAAGACATTCATTGGTGAGAGTTCCAATGCTTAGGGAAGATTATTTGATGTTGGCTCTTTATGTACAAGAAGTTGGCCATATTTTGTGTATAATGTTTTGTATCCATTATTTGTAAATATGTAGTTGTATATGTGTGTTGCATAGAGTACAACTGAACTAAGTGTAGGATTGTGTGCTTCACTGTCAGGTTTTATAGTGAGGATCTCCCTCTCTCCCTCCCAGAGGTGAGGAGGGAGAGCTTCTCCTCACAAGGTATAGGTATTCCCAATTAAAAGTTATTCTCTAGTTAGAGGTTGTGGTCATTCCCAATTGGATGAGTGTTCCAGTTGGAGATTGTTGATTCCATTTGATGAAGAACATTACCTAGATGATATAGATAATGTTTTGGATTTGTCCGATGTAAAAAATGAAAGGAGAGTTTTTTATTCCTTGTATTCTATCATTAATTGGTGAAGATCTTGTGTATGCCAAAAGTTTGTTGTGCACTCTTCATGAAGATGTTTGTACCTATTATTTGTTATAGCAGATGGTTTGCAGTTTCCTTTCCATTTTATATGTCCTCTCTTTTGTACTTTATTGGTTTACCTTGTCAAAATACACAACAAAAAGTCTAGACATTTTGCACGTTAAAATCTCAACAATATCAACTAGCAGCAAACAGAAAGGCACCATTGGGCACATTCCACCAGGCACCTTATTAATGATTTAATAAAAAACAAAAGTTTTATTTCTAATGTTATTCATAAATTATTACGTAAACAATGTCATCCTTTCTTTAATTTATAATTGGTTAATTTCTTGGAATGATATTTGATCTTGTTATTGCTTATTTTATTACATGTTTCCTACTGGGTTTATCCCACATTGATCGTGGATGATGTTGGTGAGTTGTAAATAGGCTAATGGGAAAAGGGCCAAAGAAGTGGTATCAGAGCCAGGTTACAATCTTGGGAGATTTGGTATTTACCTACGTCGATTATGGATGTCTCCTTCATTGGTTCCACATGCAGGTGAGTGTTATCTGATTTAAGGAGAGTTGTTAGACGATGATGGTTTTCGAAGATTGCTCTATATGTGTAGAGGAGTTATTGGTATCCCACATTAGTCGTGGATGATGTTGGTGAGTTGTATATAAGCTAATGGGAAAGCCTTATTCCTTAAGTTAATTTTTGGAATAAGAGAGGCCTGTGCCACCTATTGCAAGTCTCTTTTGGGGGCCCAAAGGGCCCAACAATGGTATCAAATCTTGGTTGGGGGCCCAAAGGGCCCAAGAAGTTGTATCAGAGCCAGGTTACGATTTTGGGAGATTTGGTATTTGCTTACATCAATTGTGGATGTCTCCTTCATGGGTTCCACTTGCAAGTGGATGTCGTCTGATTTAAGGGGAGTTGTCAGACAATGATGGTTTCAGGGAACACCGGATGTGTGGAGGGGAGTTGTTGGGTTTATCCCATATCTATTGTGGATGATGTTGGTGAGTTGTATATAGGCTGATGGGAAAGCCTTATTCCTTAAGTTAACTTTTGGATTAAGAGAGGCCCATGACCCCTACTGCAAGACCCTTTTGGGGGCCCAAAGGGCCCAAGACTTCCCATTTTCCTAGAATATGGCTTCACTAGGCATGCAACAATCCAAGGTGATGTATTCTGTAAAACTCGCGATTCGGGTCAGGGTTTTATGCTTATGAACAGAACAGTTCAGCCATCGGTTCGTGTCGAGTCAGTTTCAGAACACGTATACTGAGCCGACGCCGGTTGCGTGTATGAGCTATGAAGGTCATGCATACCCAAGTATATGATGATAACGTCATGAACATAGCAGAAAAGAATGAGTTATCAGAATATATGAGAGTATGCTAGTTATTTTTTTTAATTTTTTTATATATATAGTAGACCGTAGAATTAGTTTTAGGCCGTTTATCACGTCTAATGTGTTATCGGGCAGCTTGGATGGATTAATAGTTATAAAAGCATGTCATTATGATGTTGTGGTGTGTGATATATTTTATGGGATTTTTCCCTATTTTTCTGTATTTTTTGGTAATTGTTATGAACTAGTTATTATTCTCGACTCAAGACCGAGTCGAGTCAAGTCTTATTTATGTATTGCCACTGACCACCCACCCAACCTTTTCTTACCCCGTCCAAACCCTTGCTGCGCCACCCTTTTTTGCTTGTCGCCGTTTTTCCACCTCTGCCAACAACATCAACATCGAGGATGCGTCAGGCTCGCCAAGCCAATTCCAATGGCACCCAATATAACCCCTATCTAACCAGTAGATGCCGCCGACGACTGCCATAGAAAGTTGTCGAAAAACCACCGAAACCCGCTGGAAAACCACTAAAAGCTATTGGAAAAACGGGTTCGCTGCAATTCACCAGACCTTCTGCATGGCTCACCCAGTCAAACCGATGAGCGCCAAATTTGAGCTTCGAGAAGAGCGACAAAACCCTAGCCGTCACTGATTGTCAACGACGAGAGGTATAATCACCTTCGATTTGATCATTTAAAATTAATGATTGTTAGCACAACATGATAGGATTGATTAGTTAATGTGATTAATGCCTAATTAAGGACGAAGTAATGATTGTATGATTTTGAGTAATTGTGAATGAATAGTAAGTGATCTAATAAGGTAGATCAGGTCGGAGCATGATAAGTGACCACGATGTAACTTAGAAAAACACAATAAAATTAGTATGAAAAGGATAAGTTATGATTATTCACTTTTATAATTATTTGATTGTTTATTGTGATGGAAGATGATTGTGTTATGTGTGATGTTCATTGAGTTAAATGCATCATTTAGTTATAAGGCGTTAGTATTTAGTTTTGATGTGTAGGTACAAAGTAGGAGCTTGCCACCTAGGTGCGATGACACACTTGGAGCTTCTACTAGGTCCGTTTAGGACTCGTCTCGGTTTTACGTTCTCTTCTATTATATGTTTATTTTTCTCTACTCTATTGTATGTTTGTTTTAATGCTTCCAGGATGGGTTAAGTGGCATTTTATTGGATCCCACTTAACTCGGACCATTTAGCTGAACAATTTTCCAGATTAATAAACCCTCAAGGATGATTTTGAAAACAAGATCCACCACAAGTTGCCTTCGGGCCTATTATATAAATCCCTACCCAGACCTATATATATATATATGTGTGTGTGTGTGTGTGTATATATATATATATATAGTTTTGCATTTTTAGTGAGAAGAGAGATGGCGAAACTGACTGCACGTACCATGAGTGGATGTTGTGACAGTCAAAGAGGGCTCTGCATTAGTGAGCGGACTGTTCCATTCCCGAAGGATCTAGACAACTCCGCGTTTGAGTTCCTTACACCTGGAGAACATGGAAGTTTATGGGTACTGTTAAGTATAGTGCATGTCTGGACTTGTGGTTCAAAGGGTACTAAAGGCGACTGCCTGAGAGTACTCGGCCTTCATTCTCAAGGCCAGGAGAATTATGGAGGTAAGGAAAGGGCTTAGGATATGCATGTAGTCCTAAGGGACCAGAGAAAAATGAAATGAGAAAAATGCCGAGAGAGGCATCAGCAAAGCAAACAATTCAGGATGCTACCGGGTCTGTAGCCCAGTGGCTCCTCAGTAGGTGCCCTTCAAAGTGTTCATGAGGAGTAAATGATTGTTTTCTTTCATATGAGAGTTTGCTCTCATAGCCAGTTTGTTATAATTATTTTTGGACTAGTAACGCTTGTTACTAACGTTTTTATACTATATGTAGGTGACAATTATGAGTTGGATGTGCCAACCTGGATGGAGGAGCACTGATGTCGATTGCACACACGTTAATCGATAGAGTGGTTAATATTTTATTTATGATGTTATTACATTGAGAATGATATGATTAAATGCTGAGACATAATGATGTGACATGATTGAATGCTAAGACATGATGACAGAATGTGAAAAGTGAATAGATTGCACAAGTGGGCTGAGACCCAAACTTCAGAATGAGTATACAGTGAATTAGATTATGAGTGAATGAAATTGTTGATATATAAATATATATTTGCATATGATGATTTTTGATAGGGTGGCCCCTAATTGCACTTTTAGGGAGACTCTGTCCGTTTTCATTTTTAGAATTTCTTATTGATTTATTACAATTGTTGTTGGCATGTAATTTAGTTTGTATGTCATTCATGTAATATCATGTTAGGGTTTTGTGCATTCATTCGTGCATGGTGAGTCGTATCGTCATCTTAAAATACCAAGATTAGATCCGTACGAATTGGGTTCGAATTAGCCCACCTAACTGGCGCCTGTAACATGCTGGTTTGGTTCACGAGCGTGAACCAGATTTGGGGTGTTACATATTCAGTCCAAGGTGATGTATTCAACTATGGGTCATAGTCCTCGAAATGCTAATAGGGAAGAGCCCACCCATGAAATGTTCAAGGATGGTTTAACTAACTCTAGTTATGCGAAAATGGCATTTCCTCATCTAATGGATGTTGTCGATCAACAACTGCTGCCACCAGCATCTGAAGAAGCAATCTAAACAGTTTTGGTGGTTGCATGGTTTCGATGGTGGAAATTGGTTTCCAATGCCCCTTAGAAATGTGCAGTAGCAAATTGGATATGGGAATCATGAAGAATAAATTGGAACGTGTTAGAGGACATTTTTGATTGGTGATATATATATATACATATATATATATATATATATATATATATAGAGAGAGAGAGAGAGAGAGAGAGACACACACACACACACACACACTAGATGTACACTCGTGCAATACACTGGTCATTCTATTAATTTTGTGAAAATTAAATTAATGTTGAATAGCAATACAATAAATTTTAATTAAAATATAAATTGACTTGTGATTCTATACGATTTAATTTTAATTAATATTTCTTATCAATGAATATTTTATAAAAGCATGAAGAAGCTTATATTCTTTTTATAAATTTCACGCTTATTTAATAGATTAAAAATTATGAATATTTAACCAAATTTGTCATTAACCAAAAGCAACATAGAGTTGTCACTTTGTAGAGAAACCTCAAGAGGTGAAATTCATAACATGAAGCTTCAAATTCCCTAAAAATCAAGATATGCACATTGGAACTTTAATGATTCATTTGACATGTTATCCGCATGCCAAGTCGTTGAACAGAGGATTTTGGAAAGGCTTAGAAGATTTTGTTTCCATATGCCAACTTAGATGCCAATAATGACAAAGAAATCTTAATCATTTAGATCAGCATAAAGGTTCAAGATTAATTTTTAATGTAATTTCCAAAGAAATGTGAATAAGAGAGTTTTGGGTGAAGATGGAGTGACACGGGAATTTGTGTGTGACACCCCGATTTCAGTTCACCTAAGAACCGGATCGAAAATATTGTGATTCAATCGAGTCATGCATAAAGCAGGCAGTCTATAGGATTCGATTAATAATATAGATCAAAGTAACCTGATTGGCGTTAATAGATTGGAAGATATCGCTAAATACACGTTAAAGATACATCAAATATAAGTAAAAATGTAAAAGAAAATAATTGTGTTGAGCTCAAGTGAGTGTAGCATTCTCTGTCCTCCCACCAAAGCTTACTTAAAATCACAAAACCTACATATATGATATGAAAAACGTCACTAACAAGTGTTATTAGTCCAAAAATAACTAATAATCAAACTAGAACAGTAAAGCTGACCCTCCTGTTAAGTGAAAACATTTATAGGAAAGCTTACCCTCCTATTAAGTAAAAATATTTATATACTCCTTCAAAAAATCTCTCACAAGGGCATTAAATAGGAGTCATCGACCTCGCAATAGTGTCTTCTTTTTATCTAATCTCATGCTTCATCAACTTTAAAAACTATCCCTTGGCGGCAATATCACTTTTTTTCTTTCAGACCCTCTACATCCTCCATGTCACTCCTGGCCTAGAGCACAGAAACTGAGTACTTTCAAGCATGCGCCTTCAGTACCCTTCTGAACCACAAGTCTAAACATGCACTCCATTGCAGTACCTGTAAACCTCCACACATCTCTAGGTTTGAGGACTCAAAGGTGGAGTTGTCATGATCTTCAAGAATGGAGCAGACGCTAACAAAATCCAGAGCCCGCTTTGACAAACATGTGCCCTATCTAAAGGCGTTGGTTTTCCCTTATCTCATATCTCACTGGAAAACTCAAGAAAATCATATATAGGCCTAGGAAGGGATTTATATAACAAGCCTGAAGGCAACTTACGATGGATCTTGTTTTTGAAATCAGACTTGAGGGGGTTCATCCTCGAGGGTTATTAATCACAGAAGTAAGATACATCTAAATAACCCATACTAAGTGAGATCCGATAAAACAACCACTTAACATGTCCTACAATCTAGAAATCAAATCAATAATAAAGTATAGCGATAAAAAAGTGAGAAGAGTCCTAACAGACCTGTGGTCCAAGCTCCAAGCGTGATGTCTCCTCTATGACAAGCTCAGATTCCGAAACCTGCATCGCAGCCTATTGCTGAGTAAAATACTGACATCTCCATATCATGCATGCTCGTGGTGTGTGTGCACATCATCAATATATCCTAATAAAGAATACCGCTAAATAAACCTACAACTAAATATACAGCACGTAAATTGAGACATAATATGGGAAATAACTAATAACACATAGTAAATAAAAAATGCATACACACATGAATAAATAGATAGAAACAATCAATATTCTAATCATAAAATAATAATAACACATACTATATAAATACATGGCTAAACACAAGTAAATATCACATATACTCGTGTCAGTAAATATATAAATAATTAAATAAATAAATACATAATCATTCAATAAATAAATAATTAATTAGTTAAGTTTTAATTAATCATGACTAATAATAATATCATAGTCATCATAGTTATCCAATTCAAAATACACAATTAAATACATATAAATAATAACATACATACAACCAACAATTTGATAATTTAATAAATAAATATATACAATTTAATAAACACAAATAAGGTTAATATTAATAAGTAAATATATCAATAATAATAATCAATCATCACATCATCACTCATCATATACGACAAATATATAAATAAAAAGAAAAAATAATAATAAATAAATAAATAAAATCAATCATAACATCAAAATATGCTAAATAATGTGAATAAGATAAGGGTTTTTGAATTACCAAAAACAGAACAAGAATGGACGAAAACGGTCCAAAAATGACTGAATTGGGTCAATTGAGCCGAACCAGACCAAGCCGAATGGGCTAAACCAACCCAGTCTAGGTTAACTTCAAACTGGGCTGGGTTGATTAGGCGGACATGAACTAGACTGATGGACATGGACAAGGCCTTAGACTGGTGGACTCGGGCATGGCCAAGCGGATGCAAACATCGGCACGTGGGCATGAACACAAGTAAACTGGCCTGACGGGGTAGTGGCGCCCATCGCCAGAAAATGCTGATGATGGCGTGGTTGGGGACGCCACAGGTCAAGATTGATGGCCCTAACGACGAGGAAGATAATGTTGGTGACGATTGGCAGAGTCCAACCACTAGGTGGCCAGAAAACGGCTGAAAAAGTGGCAAAATAGGCATGGGTGCGGCGGCTATTGCGGCAACGACGATGGCTAGGGGTGTTCTCAAAATGAAGGACTCAACAAGATGAACCTATCTGGGTGGTCGGATTGGTTGGAGGTGGCTTGCCGGGCCAAAAATGGTCGGAAAGGGTGCTGTTGGTGGCGGAAACCGGCTACAAAAACTCCATGGCCGGCGACGACTACGGCAGTGCCAGTGGTTGTGAGTGGTATGGATGGAAAGCCAGCCGCGAGGCAGTCTTGATGGTGCCAATCCTGTGGCTGGGGGCACGCTGAAGTGGTGGTGGTGCTAGGGTTTAAAACTTCGAAAATCATAAAAAATCTCTAATAGATAACTCAATGGAAGCTAGGGCTAACATGGACGGCTCAGATCTTGCCACATGGCATGATTCGAACGTTTGATAATTCATGGCCTAGTAGGGCCCATTTATGGGTATATGCAATATACATATGGATGGAAAGCTCGGATAGAAACCATCCAAAGTTAAAAACTAACTCAAGTCCTAAAAGTTACTTTATAGGCGGGAATCAAGGCAATAAGACTAAATGGGCCTCGAGCCCTCAACTCAATCGGGTAAAAACGTATGACTCAATCAAGCTGGGCCCACAAGGGCCCAATACGATGATCCAAAATCCCTATGATGCATGAAAATGAGATACCCTAAAAATACCAACCAGATACTAAATGTTGTAACGGCCTAAATCTATACTTACATCCCGACTAACCGATAAAAATCATTTGTATACCTCTTGTATACAATGATAACTCGTGTTCTATTGTAACCTATCTCAAGCTATCATCTGCATGTTATACTTACTCAACCACCATAACATGCTTATACGGCCATTTGGGTCCATACTCATGATCTAAAAACTGGTCTGGCTCGAGCTCGCTCGAACCAATTCGAACTGGCCCGAACTAGGTAAAATTACAAGAGGGTGAAACCCTTCCCCGAACCTAGGTTTTACAACTTCTCCTCCTTATAAAAACTACGTCCTCAAAATTTCTCACATCAATTGTGATTAGAGGACTCAACTAAAAATGTCATCTCACTGGCAAACTAGAATCTCTCCCTCGAAAGGTAGCCGAACACGGCCCAAATGGATCAACATGAAGCTGGAACTCTAAATGCTGATGGAGTTCACTAGCTCTTTACTAATCTGGCTAGACGGGCTGTGCATGATCAAATCATCTGGCAAAACATGCCATACATGCTGAAATCATTTGACTGAACTGACCATACATGCTTGAATAGTCTGGCTGATTGAGCATGCATGTTCAAATTGTCTTGTTGGATTGACCATGCATGCCTGAATCATCTCACTAGACTAGCTCCTAGGGAGGCCACTGCAAATTATGGGGGCTAAAATGCAATAACCTTGGCGGGAAAAACCCAAGTTCACCCCTAAGGTCTACTGGGTAGTCGAGTAGGTACTCTTGAGTATTGCAGGGTACTAGTCTGAACTACATCAGGAAAAACTATGTTGGTGCGAGGTATGCGACCTACTAACATCTACCAAGGTAACACCAAGCATGTGGTTATCAAAACCATACTAGTCATCCACTTCTTAACGTATAGGGTTTAAACAATTCAAAGAACAACTATCTCTCCTTGAGTCTATGGGGCTCATAGTGAGGTTTGAAAAATGTCTCATCCACACTTCAATAGTATGTGACTACCAAAAATTAATTAATTTTATTTTTAAATTAGATTATTTACTCAGATCAATTAATGAAATGTTAGTCTCACCTTCAAAGACGCCAATAATAAACATTCTTATTTTTAAATTTGAAAAATCAATGGCACATTTTGCTTCATAATTCACATAAATGGAATTAAAAGAAGCATTCCCAATTGTAATTAACCTATTTACTTCCTTTAAAATATTAACTTCTAGTAATAAAATTTCAATGATTGAAAATATGACTTTTTGGCCAATCAAAATAATAATATAAAAATAAATTATATTATTATAATCCATCTCTTCATTTAATGTGAATCTATCTCTAAGATTAGAGTGTATACAACATAAAGGGCGCATGGCATGGTGTCTTGACTAGTTAATGATAGTGCTAAGATAATACCTCTTCAATATTGTACTAGTTTGTATAAAAGGACAATTCTCTTTGGTATGGTCAAAAGATAGGGGCAATTCGTTTGGTACGGCACTGGTCGTATAAATTTCTTCCCAATATGTAGAGAATACTGTTTGTGCCCTACTAATAGTTTGTGATGAGCTAGATGAAAGGACAAAAGGGTGTCGCAATGAAATGATGGATGAACTGTAATTAATGTGCGTTGTGACTTGAGATAAAGAAAAGTATTTAATGTAAACACAAGGTTATTGTCATTTCCCTCCGACTTGTGAGAGTGGAGAAGTTGGCTCCTTCACCTCTAACAACGAGGCCTGCTCCTCCCCCACCACTACCATCCCAAGTGATAAATGTAAAATCCGGCCCATCGGCCCATTTTTTACGACTAGTTTGCTTTTGGATAGACTCAATTAGTGTCTAGCCGGTCCAATTCGATCGGTTAAACGCTAAGTAAGTTCTTGTGTGTTGTTGTTGGCTTGAACATTTGGAGTGTCCTCCATTGAATTGATCCAGTCAGCCTCAATTGCCAAACCATTGTTGTATTGTTGTTCAGGTGTTTAGTTAGCCTAGGGCCATGGCCATGTGTCATTGTATTATTGTATTAGAGTCACATTGCATGAATTTCTTGTGTACCCCTAGCCCTAGTCATATTTAGAAACCATCTCATGTCCCTTTCTTCCTTTTCCCGTCTTTTCCCTTCTTCCCCTTCTTTATCTTTCCTTTTTCCCTACCACAACACAAGGCCGAGCACACAGGTGCTCCCTGGCGCCTTGGCGCCCGAGCACAATCCACACAGTGCAAGGACGCCCTCAAGACGCCTTTCTATTGGCATCGGGGTAGAGTTTTTATAAAACCCTACCTGCCACATCCTTTTCTTCTTCTCCTCCCCCCTTCACCCAGCTCCACCACTGCCCCCTTCTTGTCATTGCCACTGCCATCCTAGTCTCCCCTTCCACCTCATTTTCCTTCCCTCCTCTTCCCCTCCTTCTCCTTCCCCTTTTCTCCCCGGGTACATCCCTTTTCCCCTTGTTTTTGCTTGTTGTTGTTGGACATGAGGAATTCTTGATTAGGGCATGTAGAAGCATGTTCCATCATGTTATCTTGTTGATTCATCCCCTATTTGTGTGTGTTTATTAAAGATTTTAACTTTTTGGGTAAAAATGTGAAATTTTAAATGTTAAATTGTTGTTTTTATTTAATATCATGTTATCTACCTCATAATATACTTCATGTAGGTTTAAACGCAAAAAATATTTGAACTTTAAAATTTGGGCCGCATCTGAGTTACCTCGATTTGCATGCCAAAAAATTAACTAATTAAATAATTAATAAAAAAATAATTTAATTGAGTGTTTGATTGTAAAATGAACACATCGCAAAAATCTTAATTTAGTTACAAATTAATATAATTATCTTAATTATATACATGAATAAAATATTCAATTTAATAAAAAAATCTTCATTTCATAGTGTGTTATCCAACATCTCAAGTTTCTCCGTCGAAGTTAACCGAATTCGTCTAATTCGACGTCTCTCAACTATTCAAGATCTATAGTAGCTTCGACAAAATTATCCTCCAGTTATTTAATTAAGTTACCGTTCATGATAGAAGATTTTCATAACGCTACCAAAATCTAGTCATCGATTAACATGCTAGGTATGTCAAGTGTAATTACCCAACACATCTGGGCATTTTGATATCTCAAATTTATTTCGCGTGTGCAGGTTATTTCCAACAATAGATCATAATGCATTGATATCTCACACTTGATATCTACAAGTTGTTTCTTATTTTGCCTTGTGTGAGCCAAGATCTCAAGAATGGAATAAGATCAAGATCAAGTTGTACTGTTAACTTTAAATCATTTTTCCTATCTCTTGCATGTCATATCATTTATTGCATCTAGGGTTGCTTCCTTATCATTACACGCATACATAATACAAGATCATGTAGTAGTCATCATCTTTAGGCCATTTGGAGTGGGGCTTGCTTCTATAGGTCGAGGAGCTCATCTCGCTGGTCAGTTATGACTCTCTTAAGTTTTGTCTACTACTTGACTCACATAAATTGTTTTCACATCCTAGGACATAGACAATGAAGTTTTATCAAATTCCATTACCTACAGGCCATTTTGCCAAATTTCAATATCTCGAGGTTGAGATCCATTGTAGAGTTTTCAAAATCGAAAGATTCAAATCACAAGTCACATTCCAGTGCTATTTGATAAATTGTGTCGAGCCTATATTTAAGTACGATTTTCGATTTTGATATGCACGTGATATGGATGGGAGCGTGATGTCCTCGAGGTGCCAGGCCAGTACTTACCTGTGGTGCTCGGTTGATGGCTAAATTATATTATTGTTATTTTAGCTTTTTACCTACTAGCAGTGTTTACTTTAGACATTTGTACATCTCCATTGTGTATATCTGGATCATGCCATGTTGTAGCATTTATCAGCTAGGCCTGATTGGCCTCATCGCCGGCATGTCACGGTGAATTATTTTCCTGTTCATGCACATGGTTATCAATGATTATGTTTATGTTCTATTGGCTAACTTTACATTTTGATTATGATCAGTTGATGTGGAGAAGTTTCTGCTTTAATTCAGTTTTCTGTGGATAACTATTTTATCCATTTGTCAATTTGCTGATTTCCATTATTAGTTATTGGGGACTCAGTGATACCCATTGCTGACGCGTTTTCTATATTTATGTAGGTGTGCAACCTTGCAATGATTGGTATAATTGTGCAGATAGCGAGGACTCTAGGGATGTTGGGCTAGTTGTGGTGTTTTGGGATTGTTGTTCTTTTTTGGATTTGTATTATCTTTAGGATGGTATGGTGATGTGGCCTTTGTTACTCAGGTTGTGAACTGGTTACTCGGGTTGTGATGTTGGTTGCTGATTTTGAGGTAATTTTTTTTTACTTAATTGTATTCACCTATTTTGCAAATGGAATACACTATTTGTAGAGGATTCTCCTAGCCCTACAGTCTAGGAATTGATGGATAATTAGCTCCTAGGTATGCAAAAGCTTAGCTACTTGTGCAGGTATCCATAACGAAGAAGAAACATGGGTTAGAGGAACTTTTCAATTTTGAAATTGCAAGTGAAGGGCCTATGTGAAGACTAGACAAGTGAACAGCCTAAAGAAAGAAATTTGTGGTTGAAATCAAATGCGAATGAACTATGAATGTGGCATAATGACTTGGAAATGATTTTGAAATGAAAGAATAAAATTTTGAAATGCTTTGTCGAATTATCTATGACATTTGAATATATAACAAGTTGTGAAAATTTTTCCAACATCCTAGTTATAGGGAGATTAAACTGAATTTTCTCCAAAAATTTAGACCCTATTGTAAATTTGATGCATATAGGATTACCTAATTGCATGAGCGAAGCCTAGGTGTCTTACATGCATTTTTTTGGCGTGTTGTATGTGCATTAGATTCTCTCAGGTTTTCATATTTTGACGCCTTGAATGGTTTGGTCCTTGTCATGTTGGTTTTTTATTTTAATAGGTTATGAATTAGCAACCCAAAGTTTATCAGTTGGATTCGGTTCAAGTTGTAGTTATGGAATGCTTCCCATTCTGGGTGTTGCACTAAAATGGTGGGTCATGGATTGCTTACTAAGAAATGGAGGCAGTCTTTTAACTAGAGGCACTAATTCCAAGGCAGTGGTCATCTGGTTCAATGACACATAGGTTGTCCTCGAGCACATGGGTTGCCCAACGGAGTTGTGGGTGAGAGTAGCAATTGGGGCCATTAAAGGAGCTGGTCAGATGTGGTGGTATTGATCCTTCAGCTTATTTGGGGGACCCTCCATTTGAGCAGACAACCTGGGAGGAGTTCCACGAGGTCTACCAACACTTGTTCTTCTCTGCTACTGTAGTCAAAGAGAAGATGGAGTTCTTGGCACTAGAGCAGAGGGACATGACCGTGGCAGAGTGCCATGCCCATTTCCTTACCTTTGAGAGATTTGCACCTAGTTCATTCCAGACTAACGGACAAAGAGCTGCCAGATTTGTCTGAGGATTATGACTAAGTTTGCATGCCTCTATCTCCATGTTTTACTATACCACTCTTCTAGAGGTAGTAGCAAGAAACTTAGAGGGTGAGGCAACGCATCAAATCCACCATTCTCGAAGGTTCCAGGGACAAGCTATCCAGCAGTCAACCAAGTAAAGGCATAGGGGTAGAGGCTAGGATTAGAGGACCACTATATCATCCCATAGATACTGGACAGATGATATAGTGGTTGTACATGCCGTTCAAGGACAACAAGCTCAGCGAGTTGCCAGACAGCTCCCAGGACCACAGTGTCAGTAGAGGGAACCGTGGTAGTGTGTACGGGATCATCCAATTTGCCCTATTGTCAGAGGAAACACTTGGGAAAGTGTATGAGAGTCATGTGGCTTGTTTTGCATGTGGCATGCTTGGCCATCAAGCTGTCGAGTGTCCTCGACAGGCCCAGCAGCAGTAGCATATCAGCAACAGTATCAACCCAGACCTTAATAGTAAAGACAACCATACCAGCCGAGGCCCTAGTAGTAGTAGTATCAAACAAGACCTCAATAGAAGTATCGGTGTCCTATTTTTCCCCCGCCTCCACCTCAACAGTAGGGCCAGAGGCAGCAGCATCAAACCGATATCAACAACATGGCCACCAGGGCTAGCAATCGCAAGGGTTGTAGCTGTAGTAGTGGGATAAAGAGCAGATGCAGTATTGGCAATTCAGGGTCAGTATGAAAGAGTAGAGTAGCAGGGCTAAGTGTACACCGCTACCACTGATGAATTATAGAAGATGTTACACTGATTGCAGGTACACTCCTTCTAGACTCAATTCCTACAATAATTTTGTTTGACTCAAGTA
Source organism: Piper betle (assembly GCA_033002965.1). Classification (NCBI taxonomy): domain Eukaryota; kingdom Viridiplantae; phylum Streptophyta; class Magnoliopsida; order Piperales; family Piperaceae; genus Piper; species Piper betle. The sequence goes on along the minus strand of JAURVB010012927.1, from coordinate 65,242 downwards.
GCACTCATACATTCATGGCTTAAACTTTTGTCCCTAAGATTGGAGTAGGACTAGAGGAGTTAGGCTAAGTTAGCTATGACTTCTCCTACCAATGCAGTGTTCACCACTGGATAGTGTGTGAGAGGTGTTGTGATCACCATACACTTTCACACCTTGTTTACTGATTTTAGAGTGCTACCGATGCGGGAGTTTGATGCCATACTCGGGATGGATTGGATGTCGAGACACATGGTGCTGATTGATTGCCGAAAGAAGAAGGCTCACCTTCACCTTAGATGGAAGGTGAAGTTAGCATTCAAGGACGAAGGCAAAGACATTGATTCAGTGATCCTCTCATATCAAAGGGCATAGAGATTGATGAGTAGAGGTTGTCAGGAGCACCTTGCCAAAGTGGTAACTACAATAGAGTAGATCGGACTAGAGTTATTAGATATTCCGGTTGTTAGTGAGTTTGCTTTTGTATTTCCCGATCAGGTGTCAAGTTTGCCTCTAGCCAAGGAGGTAGAGTTTGTTATATATTTGGTTTTGGCCACAACATCTATCTCTAAAAACACTATACCACATAGCCCCACTTGAGCTTAGGGAGCGCAAAGAGTAGTTGCAAGAGTTGTTAGATTAATGATTTATTAGTTTAAACTTGTGATTTGAGTCTGAGTTTTATATTAGCGAACCAGTCTGTCCAGCCGTTAATTAGAGTCGAGTAAGTTCCATGACACATTTACTGAGCCGAGGTCAACCATGTGTTATGGGCTATGAAGGTCAAGTGTACAAGAGTATATGATGATAACATAAAAAAAATGATGAGAAATGAGTTATCAGAATATATGACAGTATGCTGATTAGTTTTTCTTATTTGTATTTGAGCATAGAATTATTGTTAGGCTAAATACGCATTAGGACACATTAGATAGCAGTTTGGATGGTTTATTGGTTGTTAGATAGCATTTTGGATAGTTTATTAGTTTATTAGTTATAGACCTCCGGTCGCTGCACCGCCGCTGACCTCCACTTGAACTTTGCTAAGCTGTCCCCCACCTTCCTGCCTGTCACCTAGCCTCCACATCCCAAGGAAGCCATGCTCGCACTGCGCTCCTGATGCCGAATCAGCCACCGGCCGTGCTAGTCTGCCATCACCGTGCTGCCGTTGCCATTCCATCAAACCTAAACACCATTCCCCCTTCTTACTATGTCGCCGCCGAGACCAGCACAAAGGCCAATTGGGCAAGCCTGGGCAAACCTGGGCAATCCTGACCGACCCAAGGGTGCCACCGGAGACTGTCGCCCCCGCCACTGCCCTCGACCCCACCGTGGTCTTGTCAAGCTCGCCAACCTCGTGCCGACCCACAGTCCTAGCCACACAGCCAAAAAACTGCTAGACAACTACCAAAAAACCGTCAGAAAAATGGTTTTGCTGGGATTCACCAAAAATCACTGAGTTTGAAATTCGCCAAAAAACCCGAATGAACTTCGGACCCCACCAGGTGCCGAATTCAAATCCCAAGATGCGTGACCACACCCTAATCGTTGCCGATTGTCAACGTGAGGTATAATTACCTTAGACATAATTATTTAAAATTGATAATTATTAGCATATCATGTTAGGATTTGATTGATTGACTTGGTAAAATATTTTGATTGCAAACAAAATGAATTTGTATCATTTGAATGGTATTGAATAAATGCTAATGAACTAATTAAGTAAATTAAGTATGAATTGTTAATTAATTGCAATGTAATTTAGCACATCATGATGTGACTTGAAATGAATAGAGCCAATGGGTGTGAATGCATCATTCAGATAGTGGGTGTTAGCTTTTAGATTTAATGTGTAGGAACAGAGTACGAGCTCGTAACCTAGGCGCCCGGACACGATTGGAGCTTCTACCAGGTTCGTTTTAGGACTTGCTCTTGGATTTATGCTCTCATTCTATTGTGATTTGATTTGACAAGTGAACACGTCGAATTTAAATCGTATCCCACTCCATATAGGGGAAAGTCGACTTGCATGTACCGCGAGTGGTGCACTTACCAGTTAAAGCGGGCTCTAAACTAGTGAGAGGAGGTCATTCCATTCTCAAGGGATCTTGACAACTCCACATTTTGATTTCCTCAAACCAAGAGAAATGTTGAGGATTATGGGTACTGCAATGCAATACATGTCTAGACTTGTGGATTCAAAGGGTATTGCAGGTGCATGCTTAAGAGTACTTGGCCTCTGCGCTTAGAGTCAGGAGTTATACGGAGGATGTAGAATGCAATAGTAAAATGGATTCATGAGTGTGGGATAGTATGAAAATGCTAAGGCATCTTATGAGTTAGAATGGGACGTTATTCAAGCTGAGGCTTATGACTCCTTATTAGTAACCTTATGACTGATTCTAATGTAAAGGAATATATGATTGATTTCATTTAACATGAAAGTCATCTCTCATATGCCAGTTTAATTATTTAGTTATTTCTAGACTAGTAACACTTGTTATTGACTTTTTCGTATTATATATATAGGTGATAACTTGAATAATTGAGCACCCTCAGGACTATGGAAGAACAGCGATGCAACGTGCACAATGTACCTATCGATTGGAATGAAAAATGTGATGTGATGAACTGTTGTAAATGGTTATGAATAAAATGCTATAGCATTTTATTACATGGAATTGAACAGGATAAGCTAATGAGGTTAAGACTCAACTCAAAAGATAAAAATTGATATGAGGTGAATGTTGCATGTAGAAATGAAGTGCTTTAATAATGTTTTTATCATTATATATGCATATTACTTGTTAACAAGGTAGTCCATATTGCACTTTTAGAGGAGACTATGTCTATTTTATTTTAAAAATTACTGCCTATCAAACTTTTAATGGACATATCATTCATTTAGAACAGCGTTAAAATCTAAATATCTCATTCATGTATTGAATGTTTGCATCATCATCTTGACACTTGGAGGGTAGATTTGGGTTGGCTTGAATGAATTAAGTAAATTAGCGAATGGTTTGATCGCCTATAGCATTTCTGGTCCAATTCGTTGGTGAGCAGGATCGAGCCAGTGCTAACCCTTGGTTGATTAAGATGGTAGATGTTATTACAGGTTACATGTGTACAAAAGTTGATCCGAGTTGTGCTGACATGTATATTTCTTTTTATTATTTTTGTTTGTAGATTTTCTTACCAATAGTGGTGTGACAGTGTGTTCAGGTTAGAGCTGTGATTACTACTAGCAGAATTGTGAGATAGACTCGCAGAACAAAAACTAGGGCTCCATCCCCTCTATTGCCTAGCAAGAGTGTCATAGCTATGGTCAAAGTGACATAGCCTCCAGCCGACCAAGGGCTGCCATGCCACCAGGATAGCCCAGTGTACCCGTCTCTATTGGTCAACACAGTGAAAATCGTCACCATGACAGTCACTGCAGTAACAGTAGTGGACAGGAGTGAGATGCAACTATTACCAGAGGGCTGATGTGTCCAACAAAGGGTTGGTTGCAGTAATGGACAAATTGTTGATTAGCCCAATAGTGTCAGACCAAATTAGGCAGGCACAGGATGAAGATGAGCAACCAGATAGTTGGATGGCCTAGATAGCACACCCTACTTTAACCAATGATGTAGAAGGATTAGTGTGGATGAGGTGCCAGATTTGCCAGCTCATTTCGGTATCCAACAGTTTATTCTCCATGAGGCATAATATGTGAAGATGTATCATGACGAGTGCATAACATATTAGTGGCCTGAACTGAAGAAAGACATTCTTGACATCGTGACGAGATGGCTCATTTATCAGCAGATCAAGGCAGAGCATATAAGACCAGGAGGGTTGGTACAGTCATTGGTGCCGCCAGAGTGGAAGTGAGCGAGATTGCATTACGTGTGACTTTGTCGCTGGTTTGACATTTACCTGTTGTCAGCTTGACGCAGTGTGGGTGATTGTATATTGATTGACGAAATCAGCCCACTTCATTCTAATTAAGAAGACTTGCCCCTAGCAATTTTAGCTGAATTGTACAGAGATCAGATTATTAGGCTACATATTTTGCCATGGGAGATTGTGTCAGACAAAGATCTAAGGTTGATGTCAATGTTTTGGACTTCTTTGCAAAGAGAGTTAGGCATTGAGACTAGATTCAATATAGCACATCATCCTCAGCCAGACGGGCAGTCAGAGTGGACGATTCAGATCCTTGAAGACTTGTTCTGAGCTTGTGTGCTAGATGTTGTTGGTTCGTGGGATGAGCATCTTCTGCCGACAGACTTTGCCTACAAAATTGTTATCAAACGAGCATTAGTATGGCTCCATTTGAAGTGTTGTATGGCAAACCATGTTGATCTCCCACATGTGGGTTAGAGGGCGGGCAGCCGTTGATATTTGGTCCAAAGATGTTACGTGATTCACACCAGGTTATTAAGACCATCCATCAGTGGTTGAGGGCAGCACTGGATGGGCAAAACTCATATTCAGATTTGAGGCACCGTGAGGTTAGCATTGCTCCGGATGATCTTGTTCTCCTAAAAGTCTCCCGATCAAAGAAAGCTGATATTCTAGAGGAGAGGCAAGTTGAGCCCAGATACATTGGACTGTTTGAGGTGCTTGACTAAGTAAGGGAGGTGGCAAACAGAGTTGCCCTTCCACCCAATTTATCTGCAGTGCATCCAATCTTTCACGTTTCCTTGCTAAAAAGGTATATACACAATCAGACATATCAAATCTCATACGAGGTATTGGATCTCCGTCCCGACTTGTCCTACGACGAAGAGGTTGTGTGGAACTAGGATCACTATTCGAAGACCCTTCATCAGAAGGAGGTGCCTATGGTAAGGTTTTGTAGTTCGGGCATGACAATGAAAAGGCAACATGGAAGCACGAGGAGGAGATGAGGTAGCATTTCCTGGGCTAGTTCACTCAAACTGTTGTGTAAGGTAGCCCTAGCTTCTCTTTCTTGCCATGTTTTTTTTATTGTGGCTCATGTTGTTGATGTTGTGTTTTTCTTTGGGTGGGTTTGTTTTCCCCTTGGGTAAAATTTCGAAGACGAAATTTTCTTAAATGGGAATGGTTGTAAAACCTGGCTTGTTTGCTCAGTGTTTTTAAAAAGGTTTGCTTTTAGCCCACTGGTAATGTGTGCTGCATCCCTTTCTTCCTTTTCTCTTCTTCCCCTTCTACTTTTTCTTTCCTTTTCCCCGTTGCTGCACCGTGTCGGGAGTTGTGCCAAAGTCGGAGTAGGGTTTTTATAAAACCCTACCTGCCGCCCCCTTTTATCCTTCTCCTTCCCCTTCGCCCAATTCGGTTTGTGCCCCTTCCTTGCCGTCATCGCTGCCGTCCCAACCTCAGTTTCCTCCTACTTTTCCTTCCTTTCTCTTCCCGTCCTTCTCCTTCCCCTTTTCTCCCCGAGTACACCCCCTCCCCTTCTCCCCTCTTTTCTCCTTGTTTTCGGACGTTGTTGCTGGGCATGTAGGAGTCCTGATTATGGCATGTCGAAGCATGTTCCATCATGTTATCTTGTTGATTTCATCCTCCATTTGTGTGTGATTATTAAATATTATAGTTTTTTTCAATAAAATATGACGTTTTAATTTTTAAATTGCTGTTTTTATTTCATATCATGCAATCTACACCAGAATATACTCAATCAAGATCTATATGCTAGAAATAATCAAATTTTGGAACTTTGGAATTACATCGGTTTGCATGCCAAATAATTACCTAATTAAATAATCAATAAAATAATAATTCAATCGAGTGTTTGATTATCAAATGAACGCACCACAAAAATCTTAATTTAATTTTAGTATAACATAATTATCTTAATTAAATAAATGAATAAAACATTTAATTTAATGAAAATCTTTATCACACAGTGGGTTACTGGGGATTCTGACATCTCAAGTTGCTCAGTCGGAGGTAATTGAATCTTTCTAATTCAATATCTCTCAAGTCTTCCAAACATAAAATCACTTCTACGAAATTATCCTCCAGGGTATTTAATTAAGTTACAAGCCATGACAAATGATTTCATAACGCTACCAAAATCTCGACATCGATTAGCATGCCAGGTATATCAACTTTAATTGCCCAACATATTCATTTTGATATCTTAAGTTTATTGTGAGTGTGTGGATTATTTCCAACAATTGTTCATAATGCACCGACATCTCACACTTGATACATGCAAGTTGTTTCTTAATTTCCCTCATGTGACTCAAGACCTCAGAAATGGAATAAGATCAAGATCAAGTTGTGTTGTTATCTTTAAATTGCTTTTCTTGTACGTTGCATGTCATATCATTTGTTACATGTAGGGTTGCTTTCATGTCCTTGCACACATGCATCATACCAAATCGTGTAGCGGTCAACATCTTTAGGCTGTTTGAAAATCGGCTTGCTATGTAGGATGAGGAGCTCATCTTGTAGATCCATTAGGATTCTCTTTAGGTTCATCTACTGCTTTGCTCATGTGAATTGTTTCATATCATAGGGCATAGATAGTGGTTTTATTGGATCCTACTACCTACGAGCCATTTAGCCAAATTTTTGGATTAACAAAACTAAAAGGTTGAGATCCCTTGTTGAGTTTTCGAAATCAAAAGATTTAGATCATATGTTGCAATCCAGCGCTACTTGATAAACTATACCAAACCTATATTTAAGTATGATTTTTTATTTTGCTATGAACGCAAGATGGATGGGAGCCTAATGCCACTAAGGGGCCCAGTCAACACCCACCAGTGGTTCTCGGTTGACGGTTAAATTATATTATTGTGATTTCAGCTTATTACTAATTAGCATTGTTTATTTTCGGCATTAGTATGCCTCCATTGAGTATATTTGGAATGTGCAATGCTTGAGTGATTATCAACTAGGCCATATTGACCATAAGAATATCATGTCACTGTGAATTATTTTTCGATTAATGTGCATGGTTATTAGTGATTATGTTTAAGTAATATCAGCCAACTTTACATTTTGATTAATCAGTTGATGTGGAGAAGTTTCTTCTTTAATTCAGTTTTCTGTAAATAACTATTTTATCCATTTGTCAATTTACTAATTTCCATTAGTAGTTATTTGGGACCCAGACTCCCGTTGCTGACACGTTTCTTATATTTATGTAGGTGAGCAGTCTTGCATTGACTACCATAGTTGTGCAGAGTATGAGGACTCTAGGGATGTTGGGCCAATTGTGGTGTTTTGGGCATGTTGTTCTTTTTTTGTTTGGATTTGTATTATCTTTTGGATGGTAAGGTGATGTGGTCATGTGGCCTTTGTTACTCATGTTGTGAACTTGTTGGTGGGGGGCCCATGCATTGACATAATGGTTTTGAGGTAGTTTTGTTTTACTTAATTGTATTTTTTCTCTTTTGCAAACGGAATACTCTGGGACACATAAGTCTAAAAAACTTTTGTGTAGGATTCTCAAATTCACGGAGCCCTAGAGCTAACGGATAATTAACTTCAAGGTACACGACACCTTGCTACTTGTGCAAGTACCTAAAGTGAAGATGAAACATGGGCTAGAGGGGCTTCTCGGTTTTGAAATTGCAAGAAAACAACCCATGTGAACACCAGGCAAGTCAATAGCCTGAAGAATGAAATATGTATGTGAAATGAAATGCAAATGAACTCTGATTGTGGTATAATACCTTCAAAATGATTCTGTCATGAAAGAATAAAATTATGGAATGGTCTGTGGAAATTTTCTATGATGTTTGAATATATATTAGGTGGTAAAAAAAATTTGACGTACTAGTTACAGGCAAGACACTCTCGAATTTTCTCCAAGAATTTAGTCCCTCTTGTAAATTCAATGCATCTAGGATTACCTAATTGCATGAGCCAAGTCCTATGTATCTTATATGCATTTTTTTGGTATGTTGTCTACACATTAGATTCCTCCAGGTTTCCATCTTTTGATGCCGTGAGTGGTTATGTCCTTGTCCTATCAGTTTTGCATTTTAATAAGTTATGAATTAGTATCTCATAGTTAATCAAATTGATTTCGTTGGCACTGTAAGCCGAATCGGGGTGTTACAATAAAAGGGGTAAATAAATGTAACATCTAAAACAATTGTGAGAGTGGCTGGTTAGAGGGAAGGATTGTAAGGTTAAGTGTTGTGGAAAGTAAGTAGATTCATCTCCGACCCTAAAAATCTTTATTTTCAACATCATATAGTCCTTGTTGATAGAAAGGGAGGCAAGCAAATAGATGCGAGGTTCATAATAGAGGAGTATAGAGAGCAAATAGCTGGGGGGCTGATGTTCTATGGGAAAGATTTTTTATTTTGCAACGTAGTACAAGGTCATGAAGTTAGGGGCCCGTGGGAAAAAAGGTGAGAAAGAGTGATGACAAAAATGTGTTGAGTGGAGGAAGGCAAAGTTATAGTCTTCAAACGTCAGAAGATGGTTTCTGTAGAAGTAGGCATGCATGAGCTTACATTCAAGATGTTTTTCTTATATTGTCATGAATGTCAAAAGAAAAGTTCGTACTTGCCTTCTTGAGAACAAGTATGTTAATATAAAGAGCTAATAACTCACTAGTATAAAGATAGTGTTGGATTTTGGACGTCTATATACATGCATATATAATTGTATCATATGTTATTATTTAAGATTAGGCCTAAATTAAATTGATTTATTAAAGTTAAGTTTAATGGCTCATTAATATAAGTATGGATACACGTGTAGATACCATTTTTCATAATTTCTCATATATGATAGGTTAAATCAAAATTATGAAAAAATAATGATGGGTTAAATTGAAATTATGAAAAAATAAGGATAAAAATAGTGGTGGTCTCCAAATTCATAGTAGTCTTTCATTCTGGCATCTCATCATCCATAAACTATGGTCTTGAAGAACCAGTACTGTAACACCCCAAATCCGGTTCACACTCGTGAACCGAACCGGCATGTTACATGCCCCGGTTAGGTCGGCTAACCCGAACCTAACTCGTGTGGATCCAATCTCGGCGTCTTAAGATGAAGATCTAACTTGCTATATGTATGTATGAATGCATAAAACCCTAACAGGATACTACATGGATGACATGCAACCAATTTTCACACCAACACAATTACAATCAAAATTAGTAAAAATTCTAAAACGAAAGGGACAGAATTTCCTCTAAAAATGCAATTAGGGGCCACCCTGTCAAAATCATATATTCAAACATATATACGCATAGCAACAATAGCATTCACACAGACTTCTAATCTACTATATTCATCATTCTCTGAACTTTGGGTCCTAACCCATCACACTTTTGCTGCGCTACTCTGATCATTTCATTTCATGTCATTGTCATGCCTCAAACATTTAATCATAGCATGTTTATAAAATAACATCATAAACAAAACATTAAACATTCAATCACCCAATGTGTGTGTACAGAAGACCTTATTGCTCCTCCGTCCTGGCCGGCACATCCATCTCGTGCTTATCACCTACATATATATAAGAAAAACGTCAGTAACAAGCATTACTGGTCCGAAAAGAAAATAACTATAACAAACTGGCTATGAGAGCAAACTCTCATATGAAAGAAAACAACATATACTCCACGTGAACACTCTGAAGGGCACTACTGAGGAGCCACTGGGCTGCAGACCCGGTAGCATCCCGAACTTACTGATCTGCTGCTGGTACTGTGCTGCTCTCGGCACTTCTTTTTCAGTACTTCTCGTGAAACTTTATCCTAAGCCCTCTCCTTACCTCCATATTTCTCCTGGCCTTGAGCACGAAGGCCGAGTACTCTCAGGCAGTCGCCTTTAGTACCCTTTGAACCACAAGTCCGGACATGCGCTGTACTAAACAGTACCCGTAAACCTCCACGTTCTCCGGGTGTGAGGAACTCAAATGCGGAGTTGTCAGGATCCCTCGGGAATGGAACAGTCCGCTGGCACTAATCCAGAGCCCGCTTTGACTGTCACGGCATCCTCTGCATGGTACGTGCAGTCGATTTCTCCATCTCTCGTCTCACAGAAACGCGAAAACTATATATATATATATAGGCTTGGGTAGGGAGTTATATAATAGGCCCGAAGGCAACTTTTGGTGGATCTTGTTTTCGAAATCAACCTCGAGGGATCTCATCCTCGAGGGGTTATTAATCCGGAAAATGTTCGGTTAAATGGCCCGAGTTAAGTGGGATCCGATAAAACGCCACTTAACCCGTCCTGCAGACAATAAATCAAACATACAATAGAAAAGATCATAAAATCAGAGAGAAGTCCTAACGGACCTGGTAGAAGCTCCAAGCGTGTCATCGCGCCTAGGCGGCGAGCTCCTACTCCGTACCTACACATCAAAACTAAATACTAACGCCCTCTAACTACATGATGCATCAACATCAATGAATACCACACACGACATAATAATCATCCATCATAGTCAAATAATCATAAAAGAGAATAATCCTAACTCAAACTATTCATACTATATTTTATTCTGTTTCTCTAAATTACATCATGATCACTTATCATGCTCCAACTCATTTTATCTCATTAGCTCACTTACTATTCATTTACAATTCCTCAAATCATACCATCATTACTTCATCAGTAATTAGGCATTATCATGATAAATAATCAGTCCTACCATGCTATGCTAATAATCATCAATTTAAATAATCAAATTGGAGGTAATTATACCTCACATCGTTGGCAATCGGCGACGGCTAGGGTTCCGTCGCGTGTCTCCGAGCTCGAATTCGGCGCTCCTCGGCGTCCGACGTTCGATCGGGCTCGACTGGGTGAGCCCCGCGGAAGATCCGGTGAATTCCGGCGAATTCCAGAAATTCCAGTTTTCCGACGGTTTCTGGCAGTTTTCGGTAGCTTCCGGCGGTTTTCCGGCGACAGTCGCCGGCAGCGTCTACTGGCCGGAAAGTGGTCGTGTTGGGTGCCCTTGGAACCGGCTCGGCTGAGCCCGACTCATCTACGAGGTCGACGCGGCCAACGGAGGTAACAGCTCGCCGGAAAAAGCATAAAACAGAGCGGCGGCGATGGGAGAAGAATCCGGCCGATCTAGGCGGCGCTGGCCTCCGTTCCGGTCGGGGAAGGTCACTGGGCGGTCGGTGGTGCTGAGGCGACCCCCTGATCGTGGTGGCGACAGTCACCGGCGGCGAAATCGACGACGCGATCGAAACTTGGCTGCGGCGCTAGGCACGGCGATTCCGGCATCACGGCGGCCTGGCAGCGGCCGGGGCTAGTCAGGCGGCACGGCAACACTGCGGCATGGGCCTGGCGACGACGATCGGCGGCAGGCCGACGTCGACGGTGGTGGCGGCGCGGCTAGGGTTTGGATGGGAAGGGAGGAAGAAAGGTCGGGGTTGGAGAAGAAATGGTTGGGTGGCAAACTTGTAATTAAGACTTGACTCGTCTCCGGCTCGAGTCAAGTATAATAACTAATTCGTATTAAATCTTAAAAAAATTCATAAAAATCAGGAAAAATCCCGTAAAATCAAACAACACCAAAAAAATCATAATGATATGCTCGTGAACTATCAACCCACCCAAAATGCCCGTAACGCGTCCTAACGCGGTAAACGGCCTAAAACTAATTTTACAATCCATTATATATCATAATAAAAAAAATGAACTGATACTCTCATATATTCTAATAATTCATTCTTTTCTGTTGTACTCATGATGTTATCATCATATACTTGGGTACACATGACCCTTATGGCTCATACACGGGACCGGTGTCGGCTCAGTACATGTGTTCTGAAACTGACTCGACTCGAAAAATAATGGTCGACCTGACCGGTTCTGAATATAAAACCCTAACTCGAATCGTGGGTTTTACAAGTACTGAATTTGAAAGATCAAAACCTCATTCTGTTTTTATAGATTCAGGTACGCTTCCGCTAACAAATTCTATTTCTTGATGATTTAATCTGAAAAAGGTTTCATTGATGATGTTTTTATCATATGTATAGTTTTGGTTAAGTTAAAGTTTTTAACAAGTGGTATCAGAACATCTTCATATTAGATTATTGAGGATTATTTTGATTTATCTTTAATTTTAGATCAAGATTCAGAAAAAGATAGATCCCAAAATAAAATCTTATTAGAACTATCTAATTCCATATCATATCTAAATCTAATGATTTAGGATCCCAAAATAATACTAATTTATAAGAGAGAATAAATTGATATAGTCTTCAACCCATTCGGAGTTCCCCAAATTCAACACTAGTTATTGTCATTTTCACAAATGTAGGAAAGAAAAATATAAGAAAGTTGTATATATGATATTTATCCTCAAATCAATGTCATCTCTTGGTAAAGTATCAAATGAGGAAAATAAAGTTATAAAAGAAAAAACGTTATAATTTCAGAACTTTCTAAATAAAGATATTTTTATAACCTTTTTAAGTTTTATGTTATTTATATTTAGCAATATTAAATTCAAATTATGATTCAGTTATAATTAATATTTTAGAATTTATTAATTACTATAATATATTACTAAAGTAGTCTCTTTTGTGAAAATTAATTTATTTTAAATATTAAGACAGTTGTGGGTATATAATTCATATGAATATTAATCAGCCCAAAGGAAGGTTAATATTTGACAAAGTTATATACTCATTTGTAGTAATAAATATCGGATAATTATTAAGATTCCATGTGAATAATAAATAAGTCGAAAGATAGATATAATATTTGACAGAATTCATTGTTCATATTTGATATTGCACTAAGAGTCTACTTACAAATTAATATTTCTGTCAAAAGATTAAATATTAATGTTGTGCTACGTATCTTTTGATGGGATTAATCATTGTTTGAATTATTAATCTTATTATGTGTATATTATTTTGTTTTATTTTCAGTTAATCAATCTGCTTCTATGATTTTTGCCAACATCAGTTCAGTTTCAATGCTTAAAGATAATTTTATGGATTGGAAAGATAGCGTAATGATCGTTCTTGGCTGCATAGATCTTGACCTTGTATTAAGGACTGAACAACTTGCTTCTCTTTCGGACAAAAGTTTCATTGAGGAAAAACAGGACATTGATAAATAAGAACGTTCAAATCGCATGAGTCTTATGATCATGAAGCGTAAAATTTCAGAGACCTTCAGGGGCGATGTGTCTGAGAAGGTTACTACATCAATTGAGTTTCTTAAAGAAATTGAAAAACATTTTGTAAAAAATGATAAGGCTGAAACAAGTAAGCTTTTGTCGAACTTGATTTCAATGAAGTTTAAAGGCAAAAAAAACATAAGAGAGTACATCTTAGAGATGTCAAATATTACTTCAAAACTAAAAGCACTAAAGTTAGAGCTATCTGTGGATTTGCTCATGTATTTAATTTTAATTTCTCTTCCAGCACAATTTAGTCAATTCAAGGTCAATTACGACTGCCAAAGGGACAAATGGACTTTAATGATCTCATTTCTTATTGTGTCTAAGAAGAAGAAAGGTTGAAGGAAAAACAAACTGAAAGTGCTCATTTGGCTAGTACCTATCAAGACAAAAATAAAAAAAGAAAGAGGGCTAAGGAAGCTAGTAATGGTTCTCACAAGCAACGACAAAAGCAAGAAAATCAGGTTACTTGCTGTTTCTTTTGTGGTAAACCTGGACATATAAAAAATGAATGCACTAAATATCACAATTAGCGTGCACAGAAAGATCCATTTCTTAATTTTGTTTGTTCAAAGGTTAATTTAGCTTCAGTGCCAATACACTTGGTGGCTAAATTCGGGTGCTACTACTCACATAAGTGTGTCAATGCAGGGTTGCTTGAGTTGTCGAAAGCCAAATGATGCTGAAAGATTTATTTATATAAGTGAGGACAAATCAGTTGTAGTTGAAGCAATAGGGACTTTTATATTATTATTAAAGACAGGATATTATTTGGATTTGAAATAGACATATGCAGTATCGTCCTTCAGACAGAATTTGGTTTCTATTTCTACGTTGGACAAATTTGGTTATTCTTGTTCATTTAGAAATAATAAGCTTAGTTTTTTTTAAAATTCTATTATAGGTACGGGTGCCTTATCTTTTTATGATAATCTATATTTACTTCATACTATTGCATTTTTTATTAAAACTTTGCATGTGGGTTTACATGGTACGAGAAAAAACTAACCAATGAGAATTCTTCTTTACTATAGCATAAGCGTTTAGGAAACATTTCTAAATAAAGAATTGAACAACTTATGTCAGATGGAATTCTTGAATCTCTTAATTTATCGGATTTTTAAGTCTATGCTGAGCGCATTAAGGGAAAATAAACAAATATAAAGAGACTAGGTGCTAATAGATCTTCAAGTGTCTTAGAACTAATACATACAAATATATGTGGGTCATTTCCTACAACTTCTTGGAATGGTCAACAATATTTTATTACATTCATAAACAATTACTCTCATTATGGTTACCATTGTCTCATTCATGAGAAGTCTCAAACATTGAACATGTTTCAGGCACATAAGGCTAAAGTTGAGAACCAACTTGACAAAACTATTAAGGCTATTAGATCTGACCATAGTGGTGAATACTATAGTAGATATAATAGATTAGGTATACAACGTCCAGGTTCATTTGCTAAATTCCTAGAAGAATATGGAATCGTCCCACAACACACAATGTCAAGTACTCGTAGCATGAATGGTGTTGCTAAGAGATGAAACCGAACATTAAAAGACATGGTAATAAGTATGATCTCATACTACTTTACCTAATTCACTCTAGGGTGAGGTGTTAAAGACAACAACATTTCTTCTTAATGGAGTACCGACAAAGGCAACAGTTAAGACCTCATATGAATTATGGACTGGAAAAATGCCTAGTCTAAAGCATTTATGCATTTGGTGTTGTCTAGCTAAAGCAAGGCCTTGTGGGCCAAATGAAAGGAAACTGAACTCAAAAATAGTTAATGGCTATTTTGTTTGGAACTTTGAATAGTCTAGAGGGTATAAGTTTTATGATCACACAACAAGGTCAATCTTTGAGACGGGAAATACCTAATTCTTTGAGGATGTTAAGTTTGGAGGGGGAAATGAAGTTAGAGACTTTGTCTTTGAAGAAGAATCTGTTTCTCTTACCATGAATGTTCTTGACAAGAATCAATATCATATTCCTAACGTTGTTTAAGAAATAATATCAAAATTACAAAACAATGTCGAGAATCTCCCTAATCACAATCATTAAGTTATACCTAAAGAGTAAACTCAACAACCTCAAGAGCAAATGCCATTGAAGAGATCCACAAGAAAAAATAGAAATGTATTTCCAGATAATTATATCATCTTTCTCCAAGAATATGAAAATAAAAATGGAATGATAGAAGATGTTCCAATCAACTTTCATCAGGTCATGAAGTGTTCTAATTCTCAAAAATGGATTGATGTCATGAATGAAGAGATGAAGTCCATAAAAGCTAATAACATTTGGGATCTTGTCACATTGCCTGAAGGTGTGAAACCTATTGGTTATAAATTGATATTTAAAACCAAAAGGGATTCAAAAGTTAATGTAGAAAGATATAAGACTAGTCTTGTTGCGAAGGGCTTTACTCAAAAGGAAAACATCGATTATAATGAAACTTTCTCTCAAATTTCATCGAAGAAGTCATTCGGAATAATTATAGCATTAGTGGCACATTTTAATCTTGAGTTACATCAGATGTAAAGACTGCATTTCTAAATGGTGATATTGATGAAATAATTTATATGGTGCAACCAAAAAACTTTATATCAGGAGATTCAAAGAATATAATTTGCAAATTAAAAAACTCATCTTTGGACTTAAGCAGGCTTCTCGTCAATGGCATCATAAATATTATCAAATTATTCTCTCTTTCAGTTTTGAGATGAATGTGATTGATGATTGTATATACCATAAGTTTAGTAGGCGTAAGTATATTTTTCTAGTTTTATATGTTGATAATATATTACTTGCCGGCAATGATATAGGTTTTTTACACAAAACCAAGAGATTTTTATCAAAAAAATTTGAAATGAAAGATCTTGTAAATGCGTCTTTTGCATTGAAAATTCAAATACATCAGGATTGCTCTTGATATATACTCGGATTATCACAAAAGACCTATATAGAAAAAGTGTTTAAGAAACTTGGCATGCAAAGTTATTAACCAGGAGATACCCATGTTTCTAAAGGAGACAAATTCAGTCTCGTTCAATGCCTTAAAAATGATATAGAAAGAAAGGAAATGCAAAAGATTCCCTATCCTTGAGTAGTCGAAAGTCTTATATATACTCAAGTATGTACACGTCCAGATATTGCGTATATTATTAGAATGTTGGGCAGATATTTAAGTAATTCGGGATTGGATCATTAAAAAGCAACCAAAAGAGTCATGATATATCTTTAGAGAAGAAAACATTATATGCTTACATATCGGAAGTCAGATCAACTTGAGATCATTGGGTATTCTAATTCCGATTAAGCTGGATGTCAAAATAGTCATCGATCCACTTCTGGCTATGTCTACCTGCTTGTTAGAGGAGTGCTAAGCAGACTCTCATAGCTTCTTCCATCATGGTAGCTGAATTTATAGCTTGTTATGAGGCATTCAATCATAGAATATGGTTACGGAATTTTGTCATAGGGTTGCGCATTGTTGATAATATTGAAAGACCACTTAAGTTATTTTGTGATAGTCAGTCTGCAATATTATATTCAAATAACGATAGGAACTCATCTAAATCAAAACATATAGAGATCAAGTTTCTTGTTGTGAAAGAAAGAGTTCAAAGTAGTAAAATTTCTATAAAGCATATTGGGACAAACTCCATAATTGTGGATCCGCTTACTAAAAGTTTACTAGCCAAGGTCTTTCATGAGCATGTTAATTATCTGGGAGTTGTATTATTTGATGATATGTTACTTTTGTGGGAGTTTTGTTTATTTTTTATGTGAATTGCAGTATTTGGTTTATGTTTCACTTTATTTTAGTGATCTCATAAAGTTGGACCAGTTGAAAATAGGCATGTTTAGATTAAATTACATTTGATTTTTATACTACATATTCATACTTGATATATGCAATTAATTATGTTGATGTATGTGACCATGGATGAATTTAATTACGATATATGTAACAAAAATAGCCTTGATCCGATATTACATTAATTAATTAATGAGATTGTTATTTTTGAAATAATAACGTATGTTATTTTTGAAATAATAACGTATGTTATTTTAGAGCTCATAAAATTATATAGAGATATATAATTATCTTTATATATATAGTCCAAGTGGGAGATTGTTGGATTTTGGACGTATATATACATACATATATAATTGTATCATATGTTATTATTTAAGGTTAGGCCTAAATTAAATTGATCTATTAAAATTAAGTTTAATTAGTCATTAATATAAGTATGGATACACATGTATAGATATCATTTTTTTGTAATTTCTCATTTATGATAGGTTAAATTGAAATTATGAAAAAATAAAGTTAAAAAGGGTTATGGTCTACAAATTTGTAGTAGTTTTTCGTTATGGCATCTCATCGTATAGAAACCCTGGTCTTGAAAAACTTGTACTAAATTTGAAAGAACAAAACCTAAAGAGAAAAGAATCGTTTTGTTTTCATGGATTCAAGTACGTTTCCGCTATCAAATTCTATTTTATTGATAATTTAATCTGAAGAAGGTTTTATTAATAATGTTTTTTTCATCTGTATAATTTTAGTTAAGTTAAAGTTTTTAACATATACTAATAATGGATTTGTTGATAAATGGCTCAACTCTACAAGTCCCTATCATAAAACACAATTGCTAGGAAACTAAAACACCAGGCTAAAGCCTCGGGTCTTATAACCTTCTCTCGTTAGAAAACTTTCGTCCAAGAAGTTATGCTCAAGGAGGCCATAAGAACAACTGCTGAACTGCAACCACATTTGGTAATTTGACATGCACCCTGGGTATCATAACACAATGATTTAATAAGCTCTCAATGTGCCATGACATGCTCATCTGATAAGCTCATGTAGCTGGATACTAGTCTAACATGCATATCACATGCTCGCATGCACACGTAAATAGAGCATGTGATTGTAATCACTACCACTCTAATAGATGAATATAGTCTAGGGTGTGCTCATAGGTCACCTCAACTATCTGATGTTCCTAAGGTTGCCTTGACCCATTTGATACATGATCATGCTATGAATATCCTTAAGATCATAGGTATCGTGACAGGCATCGAAGACTGCGATATGGAAGTAGCTTGTTCCATTTAGTGTAGCACCCTAATGCAGTTCTAACTCGAACCCAATTGAAGTATTAAATCTTAAACCACTACTCTTAATAATTTAAAATGGAATTCTGGCCACAAGTTACACCTAATCACTTAAGGTATCAAAAGACAGAAGGCTAAATAAGTGTCTAAATGTGCAAACAAAACATGGGACATGTGAGGGTGATACAAAGGCATGGAAGCTGAACTCGAATCCACACATGACCTCACTGTTCTGATCAATCGCAAATGAACTAGCCTTACCTCTGTGATGGTCTCTCACAATAACTTTGACACGCCGGTAGAGTGTATAGCTCAGACCTTTCTAGCTTTGCTAATCTCTCATATTATGGTTGATCGTCCAGTATTGTGTGTGCTATCCTTCATGACTGCCTCTTTACTGTCCTGTGGCTGCCTGACTCGATTCTGCTAGGTTACTCAACCAAGTGTGCCTAGTCATAAGGATGAAGACCATTTGCCTACACGTTGGGTGGTGAGACCATGCGAACATGATATACCTCTCCTAAGTCCCTGGTAGTTTCATTACACGATGTTGTCCAAACTTCTATTATCCTTTCTTGCTCTGTCATCTTCTAGTCTGGCTCCTCCATGTCACTCCTGCATCAAGCTGGGTGATAGGTGGTTGGTATGCCTACCATCAGGCTCATTTGCACCGTCATACTCTTATCTGTAGACTTCATCAAGTTTCCTCGAAGTCCTCCCTGAAGCTCTAGAGTAGAATTACTCTGCCAATTCTCATGGTGGTCACTCCTAAATGGGTGCCATCATGGGCAAAACTCTGTACATGTTTCATGAAAAGCTGCAGTCCTTACGGTGCTTTTGATCTATTCATCACCAGCAAGCGCTCTGATTCTCCATCCACTATAACCTGTCTTATTCTCAATTAGTCCATCTGTGAACTGGTAGGGTCTCCGCACATGTGTGCACCTCAATTGGCCTTCCTAGTGTTACCATACCCAATTATTTATTCTGATTGCAATGATGCAAGCGTATGGAACTATGATATATCCTCTTCTGCTATGTTGTCCACTTGCTTCACTTAGTCTCCTCACTGTGAGAACTCTAACCATGTTAAGTCTCCAACTGGCTTTGTTGTCCACTTGCTTCACTTAGTCTCCGCACATGCTTGGACATTGTCCTCTACCGTCTCATCAATCGTGGGCGGAGGGAATTGCCAACTACATGACCTAGTCGATGGTCCATGCATTCTCAGCTGTAACGTGCATCATGCATGCGCCATCCATGCTAAATCGATCTAATTTGATCCATCATACATGAATCCTACACATACTCATACCTCGAGTCACAATAAAACCTCTACTTAAATTGAACATACATCTAAAATCAAGAGCAACATGAAAGCGCGTGCTTGCTGGAGTAGAGTTGAATTGACTCATTTGAAAGAGTTGACCAAACACACAAGCACATGTGCATAACCTTCCATCTTAATTGGCTCTGCTCTAATACTAAAATTGTACCACAGGACGATTCGAACCTAAACTGCAATGAAGATGGCCACTCCTAAAGTGGGCATTCACCTTAACCAGAAAAAACTCGACCAAAAATATGATAAAAAAACTTGACAAAACCTTGAACGCTAGACAAAAAAATATTTAAGACTAGGAAAAATATACATATATCACAAACTTGTCACCTGTTGATGAGAGGCAACTAATGCTAGCGGCGGGTTGTAGCGGTCAGCAATCGGAGGATAAGGAAAGCCTATTTGTCCCCCTCTCCCTTTGTTACCTTTTATTTGATAAAGGAAGGGGAGAAGTTAGAGGTGCTCCCACTAGTGGATGTGACTAACATTTGCTCGGTGGTCGGCTGGGAGTGATAGCTGGCAATAGGGGGCAGGCAGTTGGATGGGTGAGCATAATTTCTTGAAAGTTTAAAGCCAAAATGAACAAAACCGAATTATTAATTCCGTTTCATCCCAGCTAATTAAGTTTGGTTTTTGGTAGGGCTTTTGAAAAACCGAATTGGATATTGAAATTCCGGTTTGAAAACAAACCAAACCAAATTAACCAAAATAGCGGCATTTTTTAAAAATATTCTAAAATCTATATGTTATGTTAATTATTATATAATTATAACATTTTTATAATAAATTTTATTTGTTCAAATTATTAAATAAATTCATTTTTTTATAACTTATGATGTAATTAAATTATTCGGTTACTAGTTTAGCTTTGGAAATAATTCGATTTGGTATAACTTACGAAATCTGATTGCTGAATGTCCGTTGATTCACTTCGATTTGATGGGTTCGAAAACGACCAAATTGTCCTGTTAGTTCTTTTTTTCCTTCCGGCTTATCCAAACCTAACATAAATCATGATCAATTTACCATTGAATTGCAAATATCCAAACAGACGACCTTTTAATAGTAAATTCCTTTTCTAAAAAAATTAAAGAATGTCATTATATAGCTTATATATTGCGATTAACCGGCCTTACAGGGGGGCAAACGAAACTTATAAATGAAAAAATCGGCCGATGTAACTCGGCTTGGTAGAAAACCGAGTGAAAATTAAGATGAATCAGTTTACCTATAAATTGAACTTCGATTCTTATTGATCCGAGTTGATTCTCAACCGATTTGACTCGGGTATGTATCGGGCAATTCAGAGTAAGGGGGCAGCCAGGGCAAGGGGTTGGCAGGGTGGCGGCGGGTGGCTGGGGACTGGTCGACAGGGGAGGCAGCGAGCGCCAAGGGTGTTGGGGGGGGGGGGGGCGGGGCAAAGATCGGGGCGGGGGTGGCAAAGCAGCCGAGAGGGGAAGAAATTTGGTGGGGGCGGTGGGGGACTGGGTGGTTGGGGGAGACTGAGGTGGGGGTGTGGGGGAAGACGGTGGTGGGTGAAAGGGGGGGGGGGTTAGGTGGATGAGGGGGAAATAGGGGCAGGGGAGATAGAGCCGGACTACAGTGGTGGCTGGAAAGGTGGGGATAATTCGACGATGTGTTGGCGGTGACCGGCGGTGGTGCAGTGGTGCGACAGTCGAGGCCGACGTCGACAGCGTCTAGGGTTTGGGGAGTGGTGCATAGGGAGAAAAACAGGTCGATGGTAATATAGTAAATAAAAGTTGACTTGGCTTAAATTTTAGTAGAAAATAATAACTAATTTTAATTAATTTAATAATGAATCAAAAAAAATATCATAAAATATAATATATATTATAACATTAAAACTACATCAGAATGATATATTTTATAATTAATAACCTATTAATTTTAACAAAATTAAATTCTTATATAGAATAGATTTAAACCGATTTAACTGAACCATGACCGATTTATTCGGATTCGAACTGATATAATCACTCGGTTCTAAAACCAATTCAAAGCCGATTCGGATATTTATAAATACCAGGAAACTTTCCCCTTACAAAACTAACCTCACTTGCCTCCCCGTCGGCTTTAATTTCTATGTAACGCATGGCGAAGGGTAATATAAAGCTTTCACATGGGTGCGTGTTGTTATTCTCGGGAATCAGAATCAATTGGCGGAAATTCCCTTGCAACTGCGAGTTGCAGACGGCGGCACGAGTTGGGCAACCTCTCAATTCCTTCCAAGTAGATCATTCCCTCCCCCCTGTTGTACCTGTTGGATTCATTTTAGTGGAATCATGGATCGATTTTGATCTGGGTGTGTGCTTTTTGTTTTCCTTGGTGTAGGTTTTGGCCTAGAAATGGCTTCTTCTGATGCCAAGATCTTCCTCTTCGACGAGGTCGCCAATCACAACAAGACCAAGGACTGCTGGCTCATCATAGGTGGAAAGGTGGCAGATTTGCCTTCTTTTTTGGTTTTTACAGCGGCTCATTGATTCTCATTTTTTATCTTTATAGTTGGTATTTTTTATGCTTTACATTTGGTATTGTCCTGTTTTTTTACTTAAATTGAATTATTTGGAGTAGATGGTAAGTGAGTTTCCAATGTTTAAGAATGGATTTCGGACTATAGTTGTATTGCTATCTGCTATTATTTTTCATAAAGATTTAAAGAAGAAACGGTTATTCATGTTGTGGAACCTTTTGTTAATGGGATTGAAAGCTAGTGGAGAACATTCTCAGTTGCAGAGAAAAAATTAAGAATTTGTTTCTTTTGCAGGAAATTTGTTCAACGAGTTGTAAATTGTAGAAAAAAAGTGGAGAAGTTGTTTATTGATCATAACTTATTTAAGATTTGACGTTTTAGATATGAGTATCTCATTTTGTACAATTTCCATCTGTTTTTTAGGTATGTACAACCATTTCCAAATTAGAATTGAAGGTCAACATTGCCGGGTGTAGTGACAGGAGCTTATAGTGAATTTCAGGGGTTTAAAGCTGTAATTTAACCTTCATAAGGCTGCTTGTTCACGAATAAAAGTGTTGAACATAATAAACCTGAAAGTCAGCTCAGATAGATATAAAAAAATATCTAATTTTGATTTGATGTTGGTTAGATTTCGAAATATTTATCTATTTAGCATTTGTGATATTTTAAATTATTAAATTCACTTGGAGTGGTATTAATTTTCTCATTGAAGTATCATTCTATAAATTCAAGTTCCATCATATAGTTTGGTACCACAGTGTGATGGTGATATGGAATTGGTTCTTTTTGGTCGAGTAGTCATTGGATTACCAAGTTGAAACTGTGGATTTTTACAAATAAGTTGAAATTAAACTTGACTAACAATGATACTGAATTTGTGGTTTTGGGTTGAGCATCATTGACATTGGCATGCCAAATTGAAACTTCGAATATTTTATAGTCAAATTGAAATTAAATTTGAGAAGCCAAACTTGGAATTTTTTTTAGCCATTTGAAGGGAATCGGGATATCAGCTCATGTATGAATCTCAGCTGAGTATAGTTTATGACTCTTTTCACTTTACTTCTATATCAGGTGTATGATGTTACTCCATTCATGGAAGACCACCCAGGTGGTGATGAAGTCTTACTAGCTGCAACCGGTAAGATCTTATGACATGCAATATAGCCACTACCAATGTCCTCTGTTAACACTTTCTATATGATATCGTTCTAATATTCATCTTTCGTCCTTTAATTAATTTTAACTATCTGCTGTAGGAAAAGATGCAACCAATGACTTTGAAGATGTGGGTCATAGTGACTCTGCAAGAGACATGATGGATAAATATTGTATAGGGAAAATTGATGCTTCAACAGTCCCAGTAAAGCGTACTTACGCCCCTCCCCAGGCGACATCTTACAAACCAGATAAATCCAATGACTTTCTCATCAAGGTTTTGCAGTTTCTTGTACCTCTTCTGATCTTGGGCCTGGCTGTTGCTGTTAGATACTGGACCAAAGCAGATTAGTCCGAGAAAAAATAGGTTAGTGTATCTTGTCTTCTATCTACCTGAATAGAGTCCATGTGTTTGTACCTTTTACAGACTGGAGAGGGACTGTATGTTGAAATTATTTCCAATCCTTAGTGCATACACCCGCTTAGCAGCAGAACTTTTTCTAGTTGTATTTTAATCGATTGTACTCTTGAATAAATCAGTTCCAGCCAGTTTGAGGAATGAGAGGCAGGTGTGATCTCGGACTGTGTGTCTGAATTGTACTTATTTGTCTTTTGAGACTTCCAAACGATAACTGTACATTGCCAATCCATTTCCTTGTGGTCTTTAGCTTCCTTTCCACTTCCTAATCTGGACATGCCAACTGAATATGCCTTCAAAAATTTCTATTTTTTTAAGGTCTTAAGAATTTAGTAGCCTATAAGTTGGGAAAGAATAACAACTCTGCTTGTATGTGTGTCGCCTGATAAAAATGCCATGAAGAAAAGCAACTCTGACTGTATGTGTGTGGCCTGACAGAGATGCCATGCAAGGTACCCCATTCAACGGAGAAAACAAAAATGGCTGGCAAAGGTGTTTGAAATGGTTAGGTTATAGGGCAGAGAATGTTGAGAAATTTGGACAGACAAGCTCTGGCCTTTCCCCTATAAATTCCAACCGGTTTGACGTGAAGTGCAGGTGCATGTTGTTTGGGGAATGACCTTCTTTTCTACTTGTCTACTGGAGGATAATTTCTGCCTTTATTGGTTTTCTCCTTTGCCTTGGTTTCTTAGCTTCCAGGTAAAGTTTGTGGCTTTCGATATATGGGGTTTTTGGATTCTTCACTTGTTCAATTTTGCATGACAGTATACCTGGGCCCAGCCTGTGATACGTACCGGTATTTTATATTTTTAGGTTTGGATAGATTTTAACTTTTGGGCATATTAGTAATTGTATACCATGTTTGATGGTTTTAATGTAGTAAAAAGTTAATAAAATTACAAATTAAACAAATTAGATCTTCCCAAATATTAAAACCTCAAACGATTGTGATTGACAAGTAATAGCATAATACAAAAATAATTAAAGCAATATAATAATAACAATAAGCACAAAAGCTTTTGGCGATTGAGTCAACTTTACAAGTAATTAAATCGATTACAACTTCAACTACTAATCCCCTTTTGGCGGAGGTTTTGAAGAGAGGAAAGGAAAATTACCTTTTTTCGAAGAACTCTACTTGTTTGGCTACAAAGGAAGTTTACATTATGGTGGGCCCCACTAGAGTTCTCTTTGCATCTCATTTTCTCACTGAATACACAGGAAACCAGTGTTGGATAAATTGGCAAATTTCACTCGAAATCGGCCGTATTTTGTTTCAAATTTGGGGTTTGAACTAGTTTTATAGTAAATTATTAAAATACATTTGGTATTATATTAAATAAATTATTTATACATGGATAAAATAGGAATTAAAAGTTTATAATTAAAGAAATACCCCTTTTCTCCTTCCCGCGCCGCTGCCCCTTCGCTCTGGCAGGGCTGGGCGGGGCCGGCGTGGGGAGTTGGGGCCAAGGGGGCCTTGCTTGCTGGGGGGCGTTGCCGGCTGGGGGATGGGTCGAGACTCGGGACTGATGGGACAAGGGTGGCAGGGCGGGGCAGAAGTGCAAAGAGGGGGGACAGGGTAGGGCAAGGTCGGTGGGGTGAAGCCAAGCAAGGCGGGGCCAGCGGGGGAGGCAGGCCAGGGCATCGGCTCCGACGGCGGGGGTGAAGGAGCAAGGTCGAGGGTGGCATTCTCGTAATTAAAAGTTGACTCGACTTCGACTCGAGTCAAAAATAATAATTAATTCTAAATAATTAAAAAAATTAAAAAATATCATAAAATATAATACATACTATAATATCAAAATAACATCAATAACTAATATTTATATATTTATGTTATGAATTATCAAATTATTATATATGACCGATTGGACCGATTAGACCGATTTGGACCGATTCAATTACACCAATTCCTTTTCTATTTAAACCAATTCCGATTTCGATTCCGATTCTAATTCCGACTTTTTCGAAAACCGATTTCGATTCCGATTCCAATTTTTGCAATCATGCCGGAAACGATAGAAAGAAAACATCGCTGCGGTCCTATCTCCCACCCCCATCTTCATCCTTGACCGTTGCTTCCACTCCACAGCCCGCCGTTGTCGACACCACCCCCAACCATTATCATCACCAACTCAACCACCCCCTCCCCCTCTCTTTTCCTTCTTCATCGTCCGTCACCCACTTTTGGTTTCACAGTCATTGCCTTCAACACCACCTCCGCCCACTGTTGAGACTATTATCGGCATTCATCATCTTTTCCACCTTATTGAGACATAACAGGTATATCTCCCTCACCGAAAAAAAAAGGTGTTACTTTTTTATTTTTTTAAATTGATGATTTTACACTTTTGTTGGACAATACAATTATATTCAAAAACAAAAATACTTTCTTAAAAAAAGTTGGTTGATTTTAGAAAAAAATCCTAACTTTTATTAATTTTTACCAAACCTAACTAACCTATTTTTTATAATATTTTAGGAAAGTAATTTTTGTTTCGTAGTTGTTTAAATCTGAGAATTGATTTACATATTTTAATTTTGTTTGGTTATTTGTTTGGATGTGTAATGCAAATAAGTGCTATAATGGTTGTAATGGTTAAGTAGAAAGTATTGATA
The DNA here is from genome assembly GCA_033002965.1 of Piper betle. Taxonomy (NCBI): domain Eukaryota; kingdom Viridiplantae; phylum Streptophyta; class Magnoliopsida; order Piperales; family Piperaceae; genus Piper; species Piper betle. The sequence goes on along the minus strand of JAURVB010012927.1, from coordinate 38,982 downwards.
TTTCTATCTCACATATGTATGTTTCTTAGAAAAAATTAAATTATGTGATGTAATGGCTAATATATGAAAGTGAATATTTTTATCTTTCTTTTAACATTTTTATATGAAGGTTAACCTTTTTTATTTGAAAGTAAATACTCAATGTTTAGGTCTTGTGAGAAATTAAATAATTTGAGTTGAGAAATTAAATGATTTGAGCTTTACTTTATGTTTGCCCACATATAATGTCTTTATCACGCTGAAATTTAATTAGTCATTTGTTAATTGACAAGTATGCACATGCTTATATATTTATAATACATGTAGATATTTGATTCTAGCGACAAAGAGGATGAAAATATTTACAAGGCTGTTATAGCTGCAGTTATTGCTACTTTATATGCTTTTCATCTTTTACTTCAAAACAATCCACCTCCACGTATTCGATATTTAACTCATAGACAATATCTGAATGACGTAATAAGTTCTGATCAACACTGTTATGACTTGTTGCGTATTTATATCGAGCCTTTTAGAAAGTTTGTGTATACCTTAAGGGCTAGCGGTCGTTTGCATGATACTGTCCGTTATAATGTTAAAGAGCAAGTGACTATTTTCCTCCATATTTGAGGAATCGAAATTTTTTATCCTAGTTTAAAAGGTCTAGAGAAACAATAAGTCGCTACTTTAACGATGTTTTAGACACTATAATTGATATGGAAGATGAATTTATTAAAAGTCCAAGCTCCAACACACCTCAAGAAATTCAATGTCGAAGGGATTGTTCACCTTATTTTCAGGAATTAAGATAAATTGTGTGCACGTGTATACTTCAAAAAATATGATGTTCTTGTGTTGTTCAATATATCTTATCTTTTCAGGTATTAAGAAATTCAATGTCGAAGGAATTTGTCACCTTATTTTCAAATATTAAGATGAATTGTGTGCAAGTGTATATTATAAACTTCAAAAAATATGATATTCTTGTGTGGTTCAATATATATTATCTTTTGTTCAGGACTATATAGGTGTTATTTATGGAGCCCATATTCCCGTAAAGGTCACAAGAAATATAGTTACTAAAAAAATTGTTCAAGATATTGCAGCAAACATGGGAAGAATTGCTGATGCTTTACAAAATAATATGAAATTTGTTGATCTATCTAAGATTATAGAAGCAATGAGATCAGTGGAAGGGCATACTGAATAGGGTTACTAATTGAACGAGCCAGCTCGTGAGCATTTAGCATTCGGCTCGGCTTGACTCGGCTCGAAACTCGACATTTAAATACTCGACTCGAACTCGACTTGAACTCGAATCTTACGAGCCGAGCTTGAGCAACGTCGTGTTCGACTCGACTCGACTCGGTTATAACTCGAAATCGACTCGAACTCGACTCGTAGCTCGATTCGAACTCGACTCGTAGCTCGATTCGAACTCGACTCGATAAAATAATATAATAATATAGTCTTTATATTATATTATATTATATTATATTATATTATATTATATATAATATAATAACAAAGAAGCAAGATAGTTGAGATGGTAAGTATTCACCTTGATGACTTTAAGGTTGTGGGTTCAAACCACATTGGCCTCATTTTTTTTAAAGTGAAGTACTTTTGACTTTTAATCGAGCTGGTTTCGAGCTAACGAATGAGCTGGTGAATGAGCTCATAAAAATTAAGCAGTTTAAGTATATTCGAGCTCGAGTCGAGCTCGAACACATAAAAGATATTCGAGTCGAACTCGAGCATGTATGTCCAAAACTCGTTCGATCTCGAGTCGAGTTCGAACGAGTTTCGAACTATTCGAGCCGAGCTCGAACACATGTCGAGCTCGGCTCGCTCGCTCATAAAAATTAAGCAGTTTAAGTATATTCGAGCTCGAGTCGAGCTCGAACACATAAAAGATATTCGAGTCGAACTCGTGCATGTATGTCCAAAACTCGTTCGATCTCGAGTCGAGTTCAAACGAGTTTCGAACTATTCGAGCCGAGCTCGAACACATGTCGAGCTCGGCTCGCTCGCTCAATTAGCACCCCTAATACTGAAGATGCCGCAGAATATGCTATAGAATGGTTGGTTGCTCACCATGACTGTAAAACTCGTCATCGCCTACCTGTGATCCTATTGGACAACATTTTTTATTTTGCATTGTGTTTAGTCATCGGTAATGATAAAGTGGTTGAATTTTCGTATTCTGTTTTATTGTTTTTTATTTTGGTATGTAATGGAAAACTATTAGGTACTGTGCTTTTTGCCTATGTTTGAGAGATAATTGTCTTGATCGCGTATATGTTTTTATTAAAAGAGTATAATATTTGCTAATTGAATTTTTTTATTTTACTTGTATTTTTATGGTTGCCTTTTATATTTGTTGTTGTTAGTATTAAACCATTTTAATGTTTTTTGTATAATTTAGAATATACTTGAACAAAATGGTGTATCTTTGAATTATATACTAAATAATATAATATTATATTAAGATTTAAATTATTAACCTTGTTATGTACTTTCTCATATGGGTTGAATAAGAGCAACAAAAAATTCGTTCACATTCTTTCAACCGATTTTCTGCCTTGATTTTCTATTTGAATCCAAACAAGTGAAGGAAAATGATTTTCTTTTCTTTTTTGATACAAACACAAGTAAGAAATCTCTAGAAAAGTAGTTTTCTTTTCTTTCTCTTTCCCTTTTTTTTTCTTTTATCACATAATCCCTCTATCCAAACGGACCCTAAGGGAACAAGTAAACTAATCAAGTCTAACTCAATTAAAGACTCAAGGTTTGGCGAACGAGTCAAACCATTCAACAGTTGTAATTGATTTAAAATTTGCTTACCCAATACTCTATTGATTTGGTCAAACACAAAAGCATTAAGTAGAGTTAGAACACGTAAAATAAATTATAAATAAATAAGAAAAAGACAGAGAAAATGATACATAAGAGACACAAGAATTTTTATAGAGGTTCGAAAGACCTGCACCTCTCTTATATGTCCTATGAAAAGGAAGGTCTTGACTTGCTGTGCTATGACACAACTTATATGCTTAACAAGCTAACAAGCCGTCTTACAATCCTCCTCCTTAAGCCAAGAACTTTGAACCACCTCTAAAACCATACAAGTTTACATCCATTTAGGCACCAACATACTTCTCTTGCAATGGTCTCTCTAGAGGTGACCCAAAGCTCCTCTTGCAATGTTCAAGCTAAGAAGCCAGCTTGTAAAACTTGAACCTTTGCATCTCAGTTTTTAATGTTGGTTTACCCATGTTGGGTTGGTTCTTCATAGTGTGAACCAATTTGAAATGTGTGTGGTGTGTGGAAGGTTGGTTATGGTTACCGATGATATTGGTTGCTTGTGTGTTATATATTGTTCTTGGGTTAGATGAGGTTGTTGCCTTGTTGTGCAGGGGTGATTTTAGAGTTTGGCATGCATACATAAGAAACTCGGATATATTCCTTTCATTGTGATCATTTTGGTCCTTATTGCACTTCATTTGGAGTTTTCGATCATTTTCAGAGTTTCAGAACAATGATCTTGCCTTTATTCCTGTTTATAGTCATCTTTTGGCATTGTCTCATTTCAATTTATATCAGCATTATTGAGAGCTTTCCCATGAGGTATATATCATGTGTGGTCTTCCCACAGAGGAGTGCCATGCGTCATCACAGGACATTGATTTAGCTATTGTGTCATCTCTTTCATGTGCTGACATATCGTTATGTGATTGGTCAAGATATCTATATATATGCCTCAACCATTACTTATTTCTTCCATTTTACCTTGTACCAATCTGGCCCTTTGTGTAAACTGATAAACCTAAGTCATCCTTTTAAGAGTAGTAAGCTAAGTTAAAGATCTATAAGCACATCTTCACTTACATAGTAGATCTTACCTCCAATATATGTTGGATGTGAGATTAATTTTTGGGAGTTATTACAATCTATGTACCTTTAGAAAATGTTGTCCTCATAGTTTCTTTTTATGGTCCATGGCTAGCTCATTAATCTACGTCTAGTCTAATCCACCATCCAATACAATCTTAGGTCGACTTTGATCCCACTTGAAACAATTTGGTCGAAGAGCAAACTGATGGCCTAAATCATCCTTTTAAAATTAGTAAACAAAGTTGAAGACCTATAAGCACATCTTCACTTTGAATCTTACCCCACTTATATACTTGTTCTTCCTACCATTTTTTTGTCGCCACTGCCATTGCTCTGGTGACCCTCTAGCCACCAGACTACCTCCGTTGTATAGCTGTCACCATTGACTATCGACCCAAACAATGCTGCCACCACCCTGCTTTCATTGGAGTATGCTAAAATTGCACTTGAAGTCCCACTTGAGCTTAGATAATCATTGTGAACATTGGACTTCTTGCCCTTTGTTTGCTGCCATTACACTGCATGCGTCCGAGCTCACTGACAACATTGTTCTACTCTCCTCATTGTTGGCTGCTCTACTATCCTCAACAAGAACAACAGCTGAAACATAACCATTCCTTGGAAGAACAGATCATACCACTGATGCTGTCTATGCTACCAATGCCTTGAAGGAGCTCAAGGAGGAGTTGAAATAGATCAAAGAGATGCAAGAAAAATCACTAGCATTTGCACATTATTATCTAGATTGGAACAAGCGAATCCTTGAAGAAAAGAAGAAGAACGAAGACATCTCTAACTTTCCTATTTTATCGGATTCTTTGTTTGCAAGGATGCCAAGCTGTTTCATCAAAGCACATCATGCAACTCATACTAGCAAGGCTAAGGCAACAACCACTCTCAAAAAGAAAGACCAACCCAAATCTAGAAAGCTCCCAATCACATCAAAACAAAAAGGGAAGTAGTAGACAGTGCGACCACCACACCAAAGTTGAGCAGAAGCAAATCAAAGAAGATGAATCTGAAGAGGAGATCGTGACACACTTGGAAGGAGGAGAACCACTAACTGGACATTTTACATTTGGACGTAATGCCACGAGCTCGGGCAAGGATGAATAAAATGAGCAATTATAAACCCTTCTATCCTCTCTTGGTTATAATTTGTCTGTTAAACTATTTTAGTGGTAATGAATGATTGACTTGATAATTATGACTACATAATTAATTTTGAGTTTGGGGGTAAGACCCAATCTTGCCTGTATAACTTTGAACCAATACTTATTAGGTGATGCTATGGCATTTTGGTACATTATTATGTTATGGTTGAGTATTAAATGCTTTATGATTGAAATGAGTTTTATATATAGTTATACAGGTCATTGTTGTCAGTCAATCTTAATCTGTCTTAAGCAGGGTAAGATGAATATTTGAGGTATAAACTTGATGATGTTGTTGTGATAATGACTTATTTTACATTATTTTTAGCAAGTTTTATTTCAAACATTGTTTTCAGATAGAATTAGGATGAGTTTGAGTTTTTTTTCAAAGAATATGAGGAAGGTATCAAGTTAGAACTCTATTTGATGTTTCTTGATGCGAAATGGGCCATTGTGGATAGAATAAAAATAATTTAGGTGAGCTTGTGATCACCAAAGTCAAAATAGCCCATTATATTACTTAGTTTAGCCAATTTTGACCTTAAAATTGGATTACCCTATTTTATAATTGGATTACCTAATAAAAATAATCTAGGTGTTTGCCCTATTTTATAATTGGATTACCTAATAAACAAAGTTTTCAATAACAATTGATAAAATATTAATACCAGCATTTATATATCTCTTTCTGATTAAATATATCATCTTTACAAGGACAAGCATTTTCATTTCATGTGTATTAGTTGGTTGTTATACTTAGCATGTTTTAATCCCCAAGAGGAAACTATAAGAATGATGGAAGAGAGTGGCTACACCATCTGATCTTAGGTTGGACCTCATGTAGAATTTGCCAACACGGGTGAGACAATCCTGCAAAATGGTAACATGCAAATCTGTACATGTCCCTAGTTTGTGGACAGCTATACCTAATCATGCCATGCCCACTAATTGGAGCCATAAGATGAGCATTTTAGGCACAGTTGTTAAAGACCAAGCTGTTTAAGAATAGACTTACCTCCACCAAATGTTTGTGTGCAACACTTTTATATAATCCAATGATGATATTCAAAACAATAACCTCACCAACTCAACTATGCTACAAAGTAATTTATTGAGGATAAATGCCTTGCTGGCCATGAAAGAAGTGTGTTTCACATGTGAGTAATAATAAGTAGTAATAACTCCTGTAGTAGTTGGAGATTAGGAAGCTTCATGGAAGTTGCCTTGTAACCACGTACTCCCACAATGCTCTCTATATATTCAACTTATTCATGAACAGAAAATGGAGGAGAAATTTTAGAAGTGACCAATTTTCCTCTACTTCCAAACCCAAGCCCTTCAAGATCTTCACTTCTTCTAAGTGTACAGAGGAAAGTCTTGGAGTTTTAAGAAGAAGAGGCATGATAAATCTAGTTGGAAGGAAACAACAAAGTTGGAGAGAAGATTTGAGCACAAAACTCAATGAACCAGATTTGTATAACTATTTTCATCTTCTTTTCTTATGTTGTTTTACTTGATATACTCAATAATGTTTCTTAAATCTTTCATGGGGTAATTTTGTATATATCTGGGATACCAATAGATCTTAGAAGAAATGCAATGTAGATTGTTATTATCTATCTTATTGCGTGTGGTTGTTTGTTGATTATCTAATTTCTAGTCTTAATACCTCAAAGGCACAACTAACCTTTGTATAATCAAAAGATTTAAGTTTACCTAAACATAATGAATTCATTAATATCATTGATTGAAATAGTTTATGAATCTTCGATAGACATACACTTGATTTTATAGACATCTACATTGGGGAGTTGTTTGCAATGCACTAGGCTTGTTTTGTTTGCTGAGAGATGTGGGATGAGGCAAAGGCGGTAGATTGTAATACATAGCGAAAAACCTTTACAAATACTACTGTTTCCACAGATATTGATACGCATCATAAGTGATTAGATATAACTAGTAATTTTACTCTATAAGTAAATTAAGTGAAGTTAACCATCCCAAATCTCACTTTTCTTAGAAAGAACTTTATCAATTGGATCACGAAGTAGTTAGTTTAGCATATTATCATTACGGTTTTTAGTTTCATGCATTTACATTGGACGTGTTTCAGTTAGAACAATGTTATATTTGCTTACTTCCTTAATCATCTCTGCTCCTACCTACTTATATTTGAGAGAATAGCTTAAATGTTGTACTAAGTATAAGGCAAAAACAATAAATTCTCATGGGAATGATACTCCTCATCGCTCTATTACTTAGTTGATGCGTGCACTTATATGATGCATTGAAATAGTACAACAATAACAAGTAGCTCAATACACGAGCAATAATCTCACAAACCAATAGTATACATGCCTTAGATTAATATAACACTCTCAAATATGAAAGTGAAAATTTTTTTAATACAAGCACCTTGATATACTAATCAAATATTCCAAGCTTGTAACCTCTTAATTGTTGCTCTAAATGCAGCACTCCTTAAGGCCCTATTTATACCCCAAGAAGCCTTAGCTAAGAATATTAGTCATTATGCCTTTTAATTTGCCACATCATCCTTTTCAACGACTAGTTATGGCAAATCTAGGCAATGTCCAACTGCCGATTGTCCTCTAGGTGTTGTTTAGCTATCAAACGATCTACCAATTGTCTGCCAACCACTTTTGTTCACTAGAATTGTTTTGTTTTGCCTCTTTCTAGTCCATGATCGGCTGCCAATCTATCTGCTGAAGCAATGTTGATCTGATGTCGAACTACACTGTTCGTTATCTTCTGCTCAATTGCCTGCCGAACGAATCGTAGACTAAACAAGTTATCAAAGATTCTCCATGTAAGTGACCCTACTTTGGTCCGGACACAGATCAAACCAGGTTATTATAATTTGAAAAGCTATTAGTTAGGCTAAAGATGGAAACCCTCAGGGCTACTATATGATACATGCTAATCATACTTGCTATGGGAGGTATCTTAGCTTAAAGGGGCTCCTACTATTACCACTCTGAGATACAAGAGAGATAGCACCTCCCTTGCAACTAAGAGGATGACTTTACATATATAATATGCTCTCCTAGCTACGTTAGATTCTGGACACTCTAGCGAGGGTACAATAGATACTTCTCCTATAACTTGGAGGTTCAAACTTAATATTGCTAAGGCATGGTCCAATTCTTGTACTTTATTCCATCTTTGAATTAAGTAGCTACTACATAATGCTAAGTACTAAGGATAGGGTCACAGGGTTCATGGTTACCTATTCCATATACCTTACATATATATTACAATTAACTACTAACAATGGGCATTCTTCAAGTGTTAGGACATCATACTCGAACACTTGGTCTTCACATAGAATCTTCACGCGGTGTGACCCATAAGCTCTTCCCATCCAAATTACTTCAGCACACACACAGTTGCAACTAAATAAGTTTAGTGTACCTTAGTTGCTCAGACATCAGATCCGGGACTTTGAGGCTTACGCACCACACCCTGTTCAAGATTATTAGATCTTACCCCAAAGTTATCACCCTGCACGATAATAATCATAGTAAAGAAAACACAGTGTGTACACAGACGAAATAACCCAAACTCCAGCTATCATGTACATGCCATCCAAGGCACAAGTCCTCAAAATATTTCAACACCAAGACTTAATACAATAAGTTCCACATGAAAAAATAGCATACACATAACTTTTCCCTGCCATGAGCCCTCCAATCTGCTTGCCCACAGCGGCTATCACAATGATATCTCACCTACATTTATATATAATATATATGCTAGTAATGAAATAAATTATTTACTGATTTGAAAAAAATAATTACTTATACTACGACTGTAAAACCCGTGACTCGAGTCAGGGTTTTACGTTACCGAACCAGTCGGTTCGACCGTTGGTTCGAGTCGAGTCAGTTTCATGAACCGCGTGCTGAGTCGAGACCAGCCGTGAGTTATGAGCGATGAGAGTCAGGTGTACCTGAATATATGATGATAACGTCGAGAAGATGGTGAGATATGAGTTATCTGAATATATGAAAGTATGCAGTATTTTTTTCTTTTTATATGTTTGATCGTAGAAATAGTTTTAGGCCGAATAACGCGTTAGGATGCGTTGGATTATATTCGGGTGGGTTATTAGTTATAGAGCATGTCATTTGGATGTTGTTGTGTTTGTTTTATTTTATAGAATTTTTCCATATTTTTCTAGATTTTTTTTAGAATTTATTACGAACTAGATATTATTTTGACTCGAGTAGGAATCGAGTCAATACTTATTTACGAAACTGCCATTGAGGGTATTTTTCTCCCTCCCGACCCTTCTTCACCCAAACCCTCGCCGCGCCTCATGCTCGTCGCCGCCGCAGCCGCCGCCGACGTCGTACAGCCGCCGATCAACGCCGCCCCGCCCCGTTGTGCCGTCGTCGTGCCGCCACGACCCACCCCGGCCACCGTCTCGCCGCCACAACGCCGGAATCGCCCCACGAAACCACCTCGGCCGCCGCCACTTCGAGCCGGATTCCGACCGCCGTCCGGGCCGCGCCGCCGCCGTTGTGGCCCCAATGACCACCCCCTCGCCGTCGCCGACGTTTCCCCCACCATCCCGACCGCCGTCGAGGCCGGCCGCAGCCCCGATCGGAGCATGCCGCCACCGCCGCCCATTTTCAACACCGCCGTCGATGGCCATCGCCGCCTCGGCTGCCTTGTTTGACACCACCATCGGACCAAGCTCGTCGAGCTGGTGCCGATAGACCCCCTGATTGCCCCGTCCCGAATCATCGCCGGAAACCGTCGGAAAAACCGCCGACACTTGCCGGAAAACCGTCGGAACCGCTAGAAAATTGGATTCGTAGGAAATTCGCCGGATCACCCGCCGAACGCACCCGATCCAATCTGATCGGACTTCGGACGCCGCTAGGTGCCGAATTCGAGTTTCGAGCCACGAAATGGAAACCCTAGCCGTCGCTGATTTTCGACGACGCGAGGTATAATTTATTTTAATTTAATTATTTAAAAATATTGGTTATTAGAATTGCATGCCAGGATTTGTGTGTGTGTTATAAATATATATATATATATATTTAATGTAGGTTTGATTAAGAATAGAAATATGAAATTGTTTGGTTGAGTGTTGTTAAAAATGAAGACTAAGAAACTAATTAGGGTAACTAGGTGATGATCATGATCTAATGCAAGCTAGCCTAAGTAGACTTGCTAGAATTGATTGCTAGAATTGATCAGTGTTAGGTTGATGTGTGATGGTTGATGCGTGATTGTGTTGATTGTGTTGATTGTGTGTGCATGCTATAGGATGTGTGATTCATCATGCGGGCATTAGTTTTTAGCCTGATTGTGTAGGTACGGTGTAGGAGCTCACCGCCCAGGCGTGTGGACCCGTTTGGAGCTTCTACCAGGTCCGTTTAGGACTCGTTCTCTGTTTTACGCTATTCTATTGTGTATTTGATTTATTACATGCAGGACGTGTTAAGTGGCATTTTATCGGATCCCACTTAACTCGGGCCATTTAGCCAACAATTTTCCGGATTAATAATCCTCGAGGATGAGATCCCTCGAGTTTGTTTTCGAACTTCAGATCCAGCTCACGTTGCCTTCGGGCCTATTGTATAAATCCCAACCCAGACCTATATATATGTATAGTTTTTGTGTTTTGTGAGAGATTGAATGAGGAAAATCCGACTACCGTGCTACGCGAGCGGGCACGTGTGTGTCGATAGTGGGCTCTGGAATGGTGTGCGGTCCGTTTCATTCCCGAGGGATCCTGACAACTCCACCTTTGAGTTCCTCAAACCCGGAGAAGTGTGGAGGTTCACAGGTACTGCATTGCAGCGCATGTCTAGACTTGTGGTTTCAAAGGGTACTAAAGGCGACTGCCTGAGAGTACTCGGCCTTCGTGCTCAAGGCCAAGAGTAATATGGAAGGTGCAGAGGGCGGAAAGGAATGAGATTTGATGCGAGAAGCGATAGAGAAAAGGCCGAGGCATGAGAATGTGAAAGATAGGGGGACGCTGTCGACCCGAGGGCGACGGCTCCCGTATGTGCCCTGATGAGAGTTCTTGAGGAAGTATATGGTTTTCATTCAATAGGAGAGTTTGCTCTCCTGTGCCAGATTGATATTAGTTATTTTCCGGGCCGGTAACACTCATTACTAACGGTTTTTCTATATATATGTAGGTGAGAAATGTGAGGGATGAAAGCTGTCGGGACTGCGGAGGAGCAGCACGGAACCGCGCACACATGTACCTGTCGTGCGTAATCTATAATGACGGTGTGTTATTGCTACATGAATGATAATTTTGATGTGTTTGTTCGAATAAATTGCTTGATATGAAATGAATGGATGAATGTGAATGAGTAGTAAGTTTGGAGTTCAGGCTTGGTTCAACTGAAACGAAAAAGATAATAATTTAATGTCACGGTAGATTGTTACGTTTTATCGTATTTTCATAAAATATTTATATACCTTTGTTGTGGACAGGTTAGCCCTTATTGCACTTTTAAGGGAAATTCTGTCCGTTTTTCCGTAGTAGTATACATTTTCTTTTGGTTTCTCATTTATTGTTTTGTTTTGTCTTTGCTTGCACGTCATAGCATGCATGTAGGACCGCGTTAGAACCCAATTGTTTTCATTCATGCATTTCACATTTGCATCTCCATCTTGAGACGCCGAGAGTAGATCCTGGTCGGCTTAACTGAATCGAGTAGATTAGCGAACGGTTCGGTCGCCGGTGACATTTCTAGGTCGGTTCACGGGTGAGCCGAAATGGGGTGTTACAACGACTATTACCATGGAATCTCACCTACATATATATAAGATATCTACTAGCAATCAAATAAATAACTACTGATGTGTTAAAGTAGCAAATGGGCCAGCTCTTACCCGATAAAATGCTAAAAGTTTAGAATTACTCACAAAGAAATAGATGGAGGATGAGAAGCATGCTATGCACTCTCAAACAAAGAGCTGAACATGTACACTAAGCACGGTATTGCAATATGATGAACAGGTGTGCTAAGTAAAGTAATGCAATGAGATGAACTTGCACACTAAGCTTGGTTTACAATGGGTTAAGATGAGCCGGCACGCTAAGCGTGACAGTATCACACACAACAAGCCGGCAATCTATACACGACTAAGTAGTTGATCCACCAATCTATATGTGGACAACACACAAGTAAACTTTGAAACCCTCATAATAGTTTATAATAGGCCTAGGTAGGGATATTAATTATAATATCTTTCTAAAGCTCAAGTTCAAAAATCATCAAGTGATCTCATTCTTAACGTTTTATTAAACTACAGAAAAATGAAACACCATTATTACCGTCCTATTGTCTGAAACCATCAAAGGATCTCATCCGGTAGGACTGATAAAACGCCATTATTACCATCCCATCGTCTAAAATTCGGTGAAATATCACATAATCAAGGATATAATATAGCACTAAAAATGAGACAAAACCTTTACACAAGTACACACACTAAGAATCTTAATTAACTTAATTATCTTACTTAATTATTCATTAAACCTTATTAGGGAATCTTAATTATGGTTTAGGGGTTCCCAGTATAATTAGTGAATAAATACTCTAATCATCCATCCTTAATTAATCTAACGGGTTTAACCCGATGATTTTTTGGACAGTCCAAATGATCTCCAAATTGGTAGAAATTTGGAATGTTGGACCTTGAAATTCTAAGCGTCAGACATGAAAATTTACAAGTATTGACCCATAGGCTAATATGACAAAAAGATCATGCTAAGGTGCTAGGAACTTTGTTTCCCAATTGTGTACCAAACTTCCTAATGTTTATTCATGGGCTTGGAGACTCCAAAAGGGCCTAGGTAAATTGGCTTAGCCAACACCTTAAAGTACATTTGCAAAACATTTCATACCAAAAATCCAAGTATTTTGGTATGAAGAAATTTGGGAATTAAAGTCAATGGCACAAACATTTCTGGACCTCATTGAACCACTATAGCTTGGGAAATTTCTACTGGCTAGTCTACCCATCTAAAGGCTGCCAAATTTTTAGGTAATCAAGTAGGGACTACCCTATGGATTGGGTGAAATTTCAGGAAATTTCACTACAAATGACTAGGGTTTGGTATTTTACAAACCATGCAAAGGAACTAAGGTTTTACCGTCCATTCTACACTCGAATATACCAAATTTATTAACTTCATAGATGGAACTAAAATAACCCCAAACTTACTTAGTTACAGTTTTATACTTAGTGGCATATTACATAATTTTCACACATTTTATTACAACTTACAACTTAGGCAAACAGCAGCTTAAACATCAAGGTTTGTCACAACAAGCATACAACAAAGGTTTTGTTCCTGACTTTATTGACATTTATTTAGCTTGGTAATTTAATATGAGTTATCTAACATACAACCCTATAAGCATGCAAAAGATTGCAACAAAATAACATCTACAACAAGGTGTGCAAATTGGGGAAAGGGGTGGCTAAGTCACTTAACCGTAAAAGCTGCCACCTTTCAATAAGTTTGAAACCTATAAATAATCATAAAATGAAACATGATACATAAAACATGTAGATCTACTAGTAAGTAGTAATATGAGATAAGAATCATGCCAAATGGACTCCTGCAACATTAGACATGGCAGATCTATTGAAATAGTGCACATAACATACATAGCAAAGGTGTAAAAATCATAACTATTTATTTACATCTCCACAAATAATGAAACTAAGACCAAACAACTACTATTACAAAGATCTACATAGATATGATACGACAAAATTAAAAAAACTTAAGCACACAAGCACAATAGACAACACAATTTTTGGTAAGGATGATAGGAGGGAAGGTTGTAAAACCCACGATTCGAGTTAGGGTTTTATATTCAGAACCGGTTGGGTCGACCGTTATTTTTCGAGTTGAGTCGGTTTCAGGACACGTGTACCGAGCCGACGCCGGTCACGTGTATGAGCTATGAGGGTCATGCGTACCCAAGTATATGATGATAACGTCATGAACACAGCAGAACAGAATGAGTTCTCAGATATATGAGAGTATGCCAGTCTTTTTTTATTTTTATATATAGTGGATCGTAGAATTAGTTTTAGGCCGTTTACCGCGTTAGGACGCGTTACGGGCATTTTGGGTGGGTTGATAATTCTAGAGCATATCATTATGATTTTTGGTATTGTTTGATGTTACGGGATTTTTCCCGATTTTTATGAATTTTTTTTGGGATTTAATACGACTTAGTTATTATACTTGACTCGAGCCGGAGACGAGTCAAGTAATATTTACGAGTTTGCCACCACACACACCCCCGACGTTTTCTCCCCCACGCCCAAACCCTCGTGCCGCGCCGCCCCTGTTCGCGCGCCACCGCCGCCGCTGTCGGCGCCGCCCGGCCGTCGACCGACGCCGCCCAGCTCGGCGACGCCGTCGCCATGCTGCCCCGACCAAGTCCGGCCCCAATCGGGCCGCCGTGACGCCGGAATCGCCGTGCGTAGCGCCGCGGCAAGGTTTTGGTCGCGTCGCCGATCGCGCCGCCGCCGACCGTCGCCACCACGATCAGGTGGTCGGCTCGACGTCCTCGACCCCTCAGCTGCCTTCCCCGACTGGAACGGAGGCCGTCGCCACCGTGGCCGGCCGGATCTAGCGACCCATCGCCGCCGGGTCTGTTTAGCCTTTTTCCGGCGAGCCACCGCCTCGGCCGACCATGTGGACGTCGTGGATGTGTCGGGCTCGCCGAGCCGGTTCCAATGGTACCCTATATGACCCCTATCCAGCTAGTAGACGCCGCCGGCGATTGTTGCCGGAAAACCACCGGAAGTCGCCGGAAAACCGCCAGTGGCTCCCGGAAAACCGCCGGAAAATCGGAATTTCTGGAATTCGCTGGAATTCACCGGATCTTCCGCGGAGCTCACCCAGTTGGACTCGATCGAACATCGGACGCCGAGGAGCGCCGAATTCGAGCTCCGAGATGCGCGACGGAACCCTAGCCGTCGCCGATTGCCGACGACGTGAGGTATAATTACCTCTGATTTGATTATTTAAAATTGATGATGATTGTTATCACAACATGCTAGGATTGATTTATGATGTGATTGATAGTTTATGGAGGTTAAGGGATTTAATGAAGTAAGTAAATTGAGCATGATAATCGAGTAATGTAACTTAGGAAAAATACAATAAAATTGGTAGGAATAGGATGGGTAGAATTATTTTCATATTTATGATTAGTGATGTGATTAATGTTTAATGATGGATGAAACGATGAGTTGCATGATGAGATTAAGTGTGAATGAAGGTTCAGTAGATCTAATGAAGTAGATCAGGTCAGAGCATGATAAGTGACCACGGCATAAGTTATAGACACGTAATAAAATTAGTATGAATAGGATGAGCTAGGATTAATTAATTTTTATGATTTTCTGATTGTTATGTTGATGGATGCTTGCATTGTGATTGTGATGTTATTGAGCTTGATGCATCATTTAGTTAGCGGGCGTTAGTATTTAGTTTTGATGTGTAGGTACGGAATAGGAGCTCGCCGCCTAGGCGCGATGACACGCTTGGAGCTTCTACCAGGTCCGTTTAGGACTCGTCTTGTTTTACGCTCTTCCATTGTATGTTTATTTTATTATTGCAGGGCGGGTTAAGTGGCGTTTTATTGGATCCCACTTAACTCGGGCCATTTAATCGAATATTTCCGGATTAATAACCCCTCGAGGATGAGATCCCTCGAGGATGATTTCGAAAACAAGATCCACCACAAGTTGCCTTCGGGCCTATTATATGAATCCCTTCCCAGGCCTATATATATAGTTTTATCGAGTTTTCAGTGAGACGAGAGATGGAGAAACCGACTGCACGTACCATGCAGAGGATGCCGTGACAGTCAAAGCGGGCTCTGGATTAGTGCCAGCGGACTGTTCCATTCCCGAGGGATCCTGACAACTCCGCGTTTGAGTTCCTCACACCCGGAGAACGTGGAGGTTTACGGGTACTGTTTAGTACAGCGCATGTCCGGACTTGTGGTTCAAAGGGTACTAAAGGCGACTGCCTGAGAGTACTCGGCCTTCGTGCTCAAGGCCAGGAGAAATATGGAGGTAAGGAGAGGGCTTAGGATAAAGTTTCACGAGAAGTACTGAAAAAGAAGTGCTGAGAGTAGCACAGTACCAGCAGCAGTAAGTTCGGGATGCTACCGGGTCTGCAGCCCAGTGGCTCCTCAGTAGTGCCCTTCAGAGTGTTCTTGAGGAAGTATATGGTTTTCTTTCATATGAGAGTTTGCTCTCATAGCCAGCTTGTTATAGTTATTTTATTTTCCGGACCAGTAACACTTGTTACTGACGTGTTTCTTATACTATATGTAGGTAATAATCACGAGTTGGAGGAGCCAGCTTGGACGGAGGAGCAATGAGGTCTTGTACACACACATGTTAGATTTCTGAATGTTTAATTTTGTGTTATTATGTTATTATATTGTGAATGACATGAGTAAATGTTTGAGCATGATGATATGATGTGAATGAAATGCTAAGACAAGATAATAGAATGCAAAATATGATCAGAGTTGAGCAGCAGAAGCGTAGTGGGTTGAGACCCGAGCTTCAGAATGAATATGTTATAAATGAGATTTTGTGTGATTGTTAATGCATGCCGACATATTTGTATATATATTATTTTGACAGGGTGGGCCCATAATTGCACTTTTAGGGGAGACCCTGTTAGTTTTACTTCAGAATTTTCATCGATTTTGCTCGTAATTGTGATGGTGTGAAATTTAATTTGTATGTCATTCATGTAGTGCCATGTTAGGATTTTGTGCATGCATTCATTCATGACAGAACGTATCTTCATCTTAAGACGCCGAGATTGGATCCGCACGAGTTAGGTTCGCATTAGCCGACCTAACCGGGGCCTGTAACATGCCGGTTCGGTTCACGAGCGTGAACCGGATTTGGGGTGTTACAGTTGCCCCTCTCAAGGAGCTAGGAAGAGGTCTTTGAGGCTTCCTACCTCAAAAAATTCCAATCCTAGGGGCTTGGCTAGCTTGGAGAGGGCTTAGTTAAGGCTTTGGAGGAAGTAGAGAGGAAGGGGGGATGGGGGAAGGTCGGAGCAAGAAACTAAATTGGTAAAAAGGGTGAAAATAATGTCCTATTTATAGGGCAAAAATCTCGATCCAATGCAAGGGCACTAGCCAGAGACCTTTGCATTGGCCTCTGCCAAGGCAAACCACGAAAAAGTCTGCTGTCATGGCACACGAGGTAGAAGTGAACTGAGCTGCACACAAAAGGTCAAGTGTTGGGTGCAAGGGCACTCTCAGGGTGCCTTTGCACTGGCTAGAAAGGAGGAAACCTTAATTTATGTGCAAGGGCGTTGCCATGGTGCCTTTTTGTCCAAACTAGGCCAAGGAAAACCCTAAGGCATCAGTGCAACCGCATTGGCAAAGCGCCTTTGCTTTAGGTGTAGTTTGGGTGCACTTGCGATTTTCACCATAGGGGGACTGGAGATGACCTTGGGAATTGTGCCATCCCTAGTGGCTTGGATCGACCTTAAGGGTTCCAAACACATGTAAAACAATCCAAACTCGTGAGGAATTCGATTCTAACATCTAACTACAACTTGACAAGACCTGAAATAAAAGAAACAATTAATTGTCGTAGCTACATGTTACTTCACCAAGTGTGTCTAACACAGAAAACTAGAGTCTCAACTCTCAAAGCAGACATACATAAACAAACATGTGGCAAAGGGGTAGTTAATGCCATAAGGTCTGGGTTAGAACTAAACCGACACTAAAATCATTGAGCAAAAAGCCTAGGTTTTACACTCCAATCTTTGAATTGCTATAACTTCTTGTAGACAGCTCCAATTTGAGTTATTCATGAAATAATAAAAAACTCTTGATGTCCTCTATACTTCTGGGAAGTTTCACGGCTAAATTGACTTTATACTGAGAGAAATATCCTTTGGAATTGAGGATTTTGCATAGGCACTACACGACCTTGTAACTTGAGCTTCTATGTTGCGAACGAGGGCTTTGAGAAATTTAGGTAATAATCATCAAAACTTAAACTCAAAAATTTATACATATGGGATATGTGAATTGATCCACTCTTATATTTTAGAGATGTGAGATTTTTCTCTAATTTAGGTAGCCAATGAGTGATGGTTGATGTGCATTTATCACGGGTTGACATGTGTTGTTACCTTTATCTCATTATTATTTTATAATTTTGTCCTTTCTAACAGAAAAAAGTTCACATGCCTTTTATTATTTTACAATTTTACGCTTTCATTAAGAAAATCCATATATGCCTTATTATTTTAGAGTTTTACCTTTTATTTTTAGGAAAGTATTAATTAAGAATAAAATAAAAAAACTCGATAAAAGTAAGACTTTTTAATGGAGTAATTATAAGCATTAAAGTAAAAATTCTTAAGCAAATTTCACCAAATAAAATAAACTATTATTATTATTATTAATCAAGTTAACTTAATTTTTTAACAGATGTAATTTATTTATTTAATATTAAATTATCAATTGAAAGAATAAATTTTAATAAAACAATGAGTTTTTTCATACAAAAATAAAAGGTTTGTTTGGATTGCCGGAAAGAGAATTTTTTTGAGAAAAGTACACTTTTTCTCTGTTTTACTTGCTTGATTTGTGAGAAGATGTGAGAAACGAGAATATGTTTTTCAACATAATGATAGAAAAACCTTTCACAACCACTTTTTTGTAAACAAATGGAAGTACACAAGAGAAAATATAAAAGATGTGATGTAAAATTTCTATTGATTGAAAACTGATTTTTTTTCTTTGTCTTTTTCTCTCACCGACCTCCTTTTATTTTCTCAATAAAATCCCTAAATAATTATGCCCGTATCCAACACCTACCGAAATAATATCCATTATACTGTGAAGGCATTCTTATAAATCTTTAGCTAAGCTAAATCATTAAAAGAATAGTTTGCACTTTGTAAATTATGTTAATTGTTTGGGTTATTACAAATAATATTAGAACCGAACTAAAAATAATATAAAATAATGGGTTGGATTATGTTGGACTTGAGCTAGGCCCATAAGTTAAGGGTAGGAATTTTCAAGATAAAATTTTTTTAATTAGGAGTGTTTATAATATCCCTAATACTTATCCGGTTAGGTCCAATATATTAATACGATGTACTTATAGATATTCAACATATATTCAAGGGAGTGTTTTAAAACTACATCGTAACGGCCAGTCCGGTCCATTTTACCTCCTGCCGGGTCTTAATTAATCCACTCTGGTATGAGGTTTTGGAGTGGAAAAGCAGTTGTGCCCAGTTTTTTCCCCGATTTTAATAAAAAACTAGAACTGGCGTGTATATCACCCGATTCATGTGTTTTACCCGATTTTGATAACTTTACACAACTTATACAGGGGTTATGTTTGCAGACGCTAACGACGCAGATAGCGGCCTGAGGGCTGACTCGACGACTCTCTTTTCACAGCTGACGTCGACAACCCTCCTCACGTCGACGACAACAATCCCCTGGAACTTGAACACCGACCGCCTTGGACTATTTTCCTTCAACGACAGCAGTGATACCTTGTGTCGGGACCTTCTCTCTTCAACGCCGACGCCATCGCCAACCTTTCCTCTTTCGACGCAAGGTGAGAGCTTCATTTTAGATTTTTTCTTATTTGATACATGTTATTTTGTATAAGGACAGATTTGTAATTACCAATGAATAATGATTTAGTGGTCGTAAATTGTAGATTTTTTTAATTGATTGGAATGATGAAATATGAATGCAATGATGAATCGAATCTTGATTTGTTGGTATATTTTCTCCTTGTTTTTTCCCAATTGAAATGGTGAATGCAGTGATAAAATGAATTTATGTTTGCATTGGTTTGGTAGTGTATATGCTGGTTTCTAAAAAATATTGAATGCATGATAAAATGTTAAAATGAATGTTTATATTCATCTGTGCTCTATATGCGGTGATAATATTTTTTATTTGTATGCTTAAATATATTTTGATTTATAGTTGTAAAAACCAGTGTTTTATTTATTATTGCTAATATTATTTTATTTTATTTTTTGGGATAAACCAAGGGTCGCTGCCTAACTTAGACTTGGTTGTGTTGGTTAAGGGTGTACCTGAGGTGTGGGTTGCCTTATAAATTTTAGAACTTCCTTTTTGAACGTGCATAATTTTAAGGGTTGAGTGGAGTAGGTTAGTATTTGGAGCGTTATTTTAGGAGATTTTAAAGAGAAAGTTACTTTCTTCCTCTCCCACGTTAGAAGCCCAGACCTTCGTCCATGTCATCATCCCTCTAGTTCTTCTTCATCTCGGTTCTTTTGCTTCTCCTTTATTTTTTTAATTTTTAGATCATAGTCATGGCATGCATAGGAGTTTTGAGCTGGGTGTAGGTAGATCTACATGTAGAAATTGTATCCCACATTGCTGTTGAATGTTATGATTGATGCTTCATATTAATATGCCCTGTTTGATTCATTTCTATATGTTATTCTACGTTGTTTGTTGCCGTCTTTTATTTGAAGCGTCATTCTCATGGATCCAGCAGCTTTCGGTATGTGTTATGCTTGCTGCGTCGTGCGTGCGATGCTTGTTTGCAACACCATGCAGATTTTTTTATTTGGTTGAATTGCTTTATATGTTTATTAATTCGTGCATGTGTTGTTATTAATTATCGTTGGGACCTCTTTCGTTGGATTTAATGCCTCCAATATGCATGACCTGAAGTTTACCAGGCTGCATGGATTGGCTTTGTCTCTAATTGCGACTGTGGCCGCCGGCACCATAGCGTGCCTGATGGATAGCATAGGTTGTGCGGATCTGTAATATTTATTTAGTTAGTGTATTTTAGTTTTAATCAAGTTCTTAATAAAGGTTTATGGTTGAGATGTCTTGCATCAACGTTTAATGGTTAATTATGGTGTTTATGCATGGAGTTAATCTATGAGATAATAATAATTGATTAAAACTTGAGTTTTTTAGTTTTATTTGATGATTAACCTGTTAAGGTTGATAAATCTACTAAGAGTTGTTGATTACAATTCACCTGTGATTTAAATTATATATATATATATATATATATATATATATATATATATGCGTGTGTGCGTGTGTGTGTATTTATAAGGTACGAACACCACTTATATGTATTACCAATACATAACAATTTTTGTTAAAAACTATATATTAGAAGCCGTTTTGGATTTCCAATTAATTAAGAGCACAAGTATATTTACAAATCAGAGGTTGTCTTATTATGGCTAGTTAATTAACATAATAAACTGAAACTTAATATGCAATTTATGTTTAAGTGTAATTTAGTTATGTTAATAGATTGTCTGCGACAATGAATTATTTATGTAAATATTTAGTCCTCTATATCGCTTTGTTTTGAGATCTAAATAAGTGACCAAATTATTTGTTAATGGTAAAATTTAGGTTCTGTTAATTAATAAGTTAACTGCGTTGTGTGATCTGTGTATCGACTTAGTTTTTTTGGGTGGTGACCAATATTCGTTAGTAATAATATTTAATTAATTAAATACATTCCTACGTACTATTATTCTTTTGCATATGCAAATGAATTTATATGATTACTTTTTTATGTCAGTGTTAATTAATAATTAAATTATTTAAAGGAAGTTAATTGGAGATTTAATATTTTTTATAATTATTTATTTGATTAATGGATCCTTCTTAGATGTTCAATTTAATAAAATCTTAATGATTTGTGGTGCGAGATAATATAGGTAATGCATTAATGTACCAATAGTTTGATTGGTTTATGCCTTTGGAGTAGAGACATTCATGTAATATCATCCCTCCCATATAGGGGTGGGTGCAGACGTCCGAATTTGTCCATCCGACCGAAGTCTGAAGCATGTCCAACCAAATTTGACTGACCAAATTTGACCGAATTAAAACAAACCAAGCATGAATATTTCTTTGTCCGATCGAATGACCAACTGAGTGTCTGATATTTTATATCAATAATATAATATCTTCAACATTTGTAAGGCTAATATTATAGTTTATAAAAATTTCAAAATATAATACATAGTAAAATTAATTAAGTTTATATATAAAATTGACATTTAATATCTAAAATAACAAAAAATGGCATACATAGAAAAAAGATAAAAGTCACTCTTATATTTAAGAATTTAGAACTATGCATTCTCATTAATAATCATATCAAACCAATTACAATTTAGTTAACATGCTCTCAATTTTTAAATTCAAACAAAAAACAATCAATGTATAGAAACTTTAAAATAATTATTGACATCAAAATGTACTCCAATATTATATATACTTCAAAGATAAAATATTCTAATAGTTGATTATTCCCCCAAACCCCGACACTCCTTTTCTTCACCCCTTCCCCCCCCCCCCCCAAAAAAAACCCTAGTTGACGCTATTCTGCCACCGATCAATGCCGCCTCGCCCCACCGTGTCGTCACCATGACATCTCAACCATCCCCAACCACCGTCCAGCTGCCGTGACACCGAAGGGCAGACAGGCAGTGGCAGAAGCCCATGGAGGCAGGTGCCAGCGGAGGGCAGGCATGCGGCGGAGGCAGGGTAGCTAAGGGTGAGTGAGCAGGGCGGTAGAGGCAAGTGTGGCGGAGGGGTTTTACGGTACACAGAGGGCGGTGAAGGCAAGTGGTGGCAGAGGGGTTTTGCTGCACGCAGGGTGGAGGAGGTGGTCGGCAGGCGGCAATGGCGGCAGTGGAGGCCGGTGGAGGTAGGCTTGCTATTATAGGTTAGGTAGCATTGAGTGAACACTAATGGTAGATCTCTAATAGGGAGGCCTGTAAACCCCAACCCTTTGCACAAAGGTTTTTGAGTCAGTTCAGTCTTGATCCGGGTCTGACTAGTTGGGTCCGACCTTGTTTGCTATGGTTGGAGTATGGTATGGTGTATATTTGCCCAACCTTAACCTCCTTCGTTGTTTGGTATGCCTAATTGGACGTTAGGTGCTCAACATTTTCATGTTTGGTTCGCTTGAGTCAGGTGTAGATTGATGCTAGGATGTTGTCATGTGCTTGTTTTTGGTTTTTAATCTTATGTTTGTGACCCCTTTCAAACCGTCCTATCCCCTATGGGACACTTAATACAATCCTTAAGGTCGTCTAGGCTACTTCAGATTGAAAATCTGAAGTTTTTGGATTTTGGATCAACTCATACCTCTTTAGGTATAACACCTTACATGTAACATCACCAAGTCATGCCTTCGGTGGTTGGGAGCTTCTCCATTTTCTTTAAAACCCCCTCTCTTTCCCCTTTTTCACTCCTTTCTCATTTCCTTCAACCCTCCTCCCTCTCCTTTGGCATCCTCTCTTCCTCCTTGGTGTTCCTTGCTCTCCTAAGCTTTTCCAAGCCTTGCCTAGCTTCTAGGGCTGAAGGTCTTGTGGTAGGAAGCCCCAAGAGACCTCCTCTAGGCACCATGTAAGGTAAATGTCTCACCTTTCCTCCTTTCCACGGTTCTGTGGTGGTGTTTTTGTGTAGATCCACTAGATAGAATATAATTTTTGTATTTTTATCATGTATAAATGTGTGCCAGGAGCCCATATAACTTGGAATCATCATTTTTTGCATGCTCATAAAACTAATTATGTATTTTTTAATGCATTGTGGTCATGTACTTGAATTGTTTTGGTAGATAAAGCATATCTCACAATGTATATGATATTTTTACATTATATATGTCTTGATGTATTCATGAAATATAGGTATACAAATTTCATGTGTATGACCTCGTATTCTATGGAATGTATGATCATGTAAAGGTGCCAAACTTGGCGAAAGATGATAGCTTTCAAGGTCCTTGCAACCTGGCCCCCTCTATCCCCAAATTTTATACCCTGATGTAGGTTGCTGTTGATATCCATCTTATGCGTTCTTGTAGATCTTTGTGTGGGCTTTCTCTTGTAAATTTATCACACTATTCTAACCACTTTAAGAACATGAACAAAACCCCAAATCGTTGGTATGTTTGTTGAGATGTCTGTATGCCTTACCATTATAAAACCCACGATTCGAGTTAGGGTTTTATATTCAGAACCGGTTGGGTTGACCATTATTTTTCAAGTCGAGTCAATTTCAGAACACGTGTACTGAGCCGACGCTGGTCTCGTGTATGAGCCATGAGGGTCATGTGTACCCAAGTATATGATGATAACGTCATGAACACAGCAGAAAAGAATGAGTTATTAGAATATATGAATGTATGCAGTTCATTTTTTTTATTATGATATATAATGGATCGTAGAATTAGTTTTAGGCTGTTTACCGTGTTAGGACGCGTTACGGGCATTTTGGGTGGGTTGATAGTTCTAGAGCATATCATTATGACTTTTTTGGGGTGTTGTTTGATTTTACGGGATTTTTCCCGATTTTTATGAATTTTTTTAAGGATTTAATACGACTAAGTTATTATACTTGACTCGAGCCGGAGACGAGTTAAGTCTTAATTATAAGTTTGCCACCCAACTATTTCCTCTCCACCCCCGACCTTTTCTCCCCCAAGCCCAAACCCTAACTGCCGCCCCGCCCCTATTCACGCGCCACCACCACCTAGCCGCCGATCGACGCTGCCCAGCCCGGCCACGGCGTCGCCCCGACGCTGACCAGGCCCGGCCACGAGCTGGCCGCCGCGACGCGAGGAAGCCGCGCCTTTGCGTCGTGCTTCCGTCGCCAATCGCGCTGCCGGGCACCATCGCGCCGTGATCCAGTAGTCGCCTCGGCACCCTCGACCCCTTAGCCACCTTTCCCCGACACCGGATCTTCCGCGGGGCTCACCCAGTCGACCCGATTGAGCTTCGGACGCCGATGAGCGCCAAATTTGAGTTCCGTGACACGCGACTGAACCTTAACCATTGCCGATTGTCGACAACGTGAGGTATAATTACCTCCGATTGATTTATTTAAAATTGATGATAATTGTTTGCATAGCATGCTAGGGTTGATTAATTATTATGATGAATGTTAAGATTATGAATGAAGTAAACACGTGCATGATGTGATTAACAGGGAATGAAGGTTAAATGAGCTAATGAAGTAAAGTAAATTTGAGTATGATAATCGAGTACAACGTAACTTAGGAAATATAATAAAGTAGGTGTTAATAGGATAAGTTGGAATTATTTTTACATTTATAATTGTTGATTGTTATGGTTGATGTTTGTATTGTGGTGTGATGGTCATGTCGGATTTGATGCATCATTTAGTTAGCGGGTGTTAGTATTTAGTTTTGATGTGTAGGTACGGAGCAGGAGCTCGCCGCCTAGGCGCGATGACACGCTTGGAGCTTCGACCAGGTCCGTTTAGGACTCGTCTATTTTACTCTTTTCTATTGTATGTTTGTTTTAATGCCTGCAGGACGGGTTAAGTGGTGTTTTATCGGATCCCACTTAACTCGGCCCATTTAACTGAACATTTTCCGGATTAATAACCCCTCAAGGATGAGATCCCTCGAGGTTGATTTCAAAAATAAGATCCACCAAACGTTGCCTTCGGGCCTATTATATAACTCCCTACCCAAGTCAAAGCGGGCTCTAGATTAGTACCAGCGGACTGTTCCATTCCCGAGGGATCCTGACAAGTCCGCGTTTGAGTTCCTCACACCCGAAGAACGTGGAGGTTTACGGGTACTGTTTAGTACAGCGCATGTCCGGACTTGTGGTTTAAAGGATACTAAAGGCGACTGCCTGAGAGTACTCGGCCTTCGTGCTCAAGGCTAGGAGAAATATGGAGGTAAGGAGAGGGTTTAGGATAAAGTTTCACGAGAAGTACTGAAAAAGAAGTGCCGAGAGCGGCACAGTACCAGCAGCAGATCAGTAAGTTCGGGATGCTACCGGGTCTACAGCCCAGTGGCTCCTCAGTAGTGCCCTTCAGAGTGTTCACGTGGAGTATATGTTGTTTTCTTTCATATGAGAATTTGCTCTCATAGCCAGTTTGTTATAGTTATTTTTTTTCGGACAAGTAACGCTTGTTACCGACATTTTTCTTATATATATGTAGGTGATAAGCACGAGATGGATGTGCCGGCCAGGACGGAGGAGCAATAAGGTCTTCTGCACACACACATTGGGTGATTGAATGTTTAATGTTTTGTTTATGATGTTATTTTATAAACATGCTATGATTAAATGTTTGAGGCATGACAATGACATGAAATGAAATGATCAGAGTAGCGCAGCAAAAGTGTGATGGGTTCGGACCCAAAGTTCAAAGAATGATGAATATAATAGATTAGAAGTCTGTGTGAATGCTATTGTTGCTATGTGTATATATGTTTGAATATATGATTTTGATAGGGTGGCCCCTAATTGCATTTTTAGGGGAAATTTTGTCCCTTTCGTTTTAGAATTTTTACTAATTTTGATTGTAATTGTGTTGGTGTGAAAATTGGTTGCATGTCATCCATGTAGTATCCTGTTAGGGTTTTATGCATTCATACATACATATAGTAAGTTAGATCTTCATCTTAAGACGCCGAGATTGGATCCACACGAGTTAGGTTCGGGTTAGCCGACCTAACCGGGGCTTGTAACATGCCGGTTCGGTTCACGAGTGTGAACCGGATTTGGGGTGTTACAACCATGCTCCGTGATGAGCTAATTAAAATTAGTCAATAAATTCTATAAAAATTATGAATGAACTCACTAATTGTATACTATAAAAATGTAATTTTTGGTATTAATTAAAAATTATTTATTTGGTTTCTTTAATCGGTGTTCCAAAGTGCGTAGAAATGCAAGGTGAAACTCTAGTTTTCTAACTCTGGATGTAAGTCCAAAACCATATTTAAATGATGATTTATTTTGTACCTACAAAGCCATATTAAAATTTGTGAGCATTTGGCTTAATAGATCTTGCGTTAGGATTTTCCAAAGCCCAATAGGTTCGCCCAGCTCTAAAATGACTTAACCAATACCTCCCATTTTTGAGTCCACTCAAGCCAAATGGTTAGAGTTTAGACCTAAACTGTTTCTAGATTCAAGCCCATTGTGTTGGCTAGTACTACCCACTTATTTAGTCCTATTTGGAGTGTCCAATCCAATGAGCAGCACTTCATAAAATTTGTGAGCAGCCTAGGAACATTGTTCTCACCACCTTAGCCCGACCTAAGTGAGCCTTATTTGCCATGTTGGCCCATAGGCCAGCACTTAGTAATTTTTTTTCAAACCCTTAGAGTGTCAGTGTTCATGGGTTCAAAATTTAGCCCATTTGAACACCATTTAGCCCATCCAAAAATCATCAAATTAAGTATGTTTGATGAAACCCTAAATTTGAACTTTTACATTAAGTATACATGAAACCCTAAACCCTAATTAAGGTTACCTTATGAGGTTTAACACTCCACTAAGTGAGATACTTAAGTTAAGTGAGTTTTTGAGTCCTCTATGTGTGGATGGTTGCCTCATTTGTATGCCGATGCGATCCAATCATGATTCAAGTTCATCTTTTTGTTAGGTTATGCGGGGTGAGCTCACCGATTTAGAACAAGGAGTTTTACTCATCCAAGTCCGTAGGACTCTTCTGCATCATTTCTATTTGGCTCCTTGAGTATCGAGTTTAACCAAGTTTTAGAAGCAGGACGACATTGGCAGCATTTTATCAGATCCCTCCGATGCCAGGCCATTTAGCCAAGTTTTTTGTTGTTTAATAAAACTTGAAGGGGGTTGGAGGATGTGAGGGCGTAAGTTGCGTTTGATATTATGTTTTGTTGAACGTATGTGCCAACCTATATTATGAAAACTACATTTGCTTATAGTCTTGTAAGGCTCCCTATGAAGTTTCTAAGTTTCCTGTGGTTAATGGAGTACCAATCTGCCAGTCTTATATTATTATTAGTTATTTTAGACCTAGACCAGCTATCATTTATTTAATTACTAATGTATTTTATATATGTATGTAGGTGAGGCCCCATAGCATTAGCCGGCTTAGGCATGCGGATCTGTGGCTCATGGTGGTAGTGGGTGCCATGTGATATATTTTATATTATGTATTTGGTTTGTATTATTGGGCATTTGCCCTGAACCTCTATACCATGTTTGACTCTGGATTGGGAAAATGATATGGTAGTTTTTTATGAGTGACTTGCTATTATTATTATTATAATTGTCGTATAGGGTAGTTAACTTTGAGGCAAAGGCTAGCAAAAATTTGCTGGGTGTGTAAGCTTCAAAGTCCCAAAACAAGATGAGGAGCAATTTAAGACACACGAAACTTATTTCTTTGGAGTTGTGTGTGAGTGATAGAAAAACATGAACCGGAGGACCTTAAGGTTCCTACCATGCTAAGAGTCCACGTGAATACCAAGTGTTAGGGAATGATGCCCTTACACATGATGATGCCTCTGTATTTTAATATTAATTTGTTGCAAGGTATGCAAAATAGGTAACCATGACCTAGTGCTTACTATACTGATTGATATGGGTTGTCCACTTGATCTTTGGGTCCACGTGGCCACTGGAGCCATGTAATGGATTGGCAAGATTTGGTGGGACTCTGCTCATGTCATGTACCTAGAGCCAAACAGTTGAAGTTGATCACTTGGGAGGAGTTCTGAGACATGTTTTAATCCCAATACTTTTCGGACATAGTGAGGAGTTGAAAGAAGACAAAGTTCTTGTCGTTAAGGCAGATTGAGAGCATGTCTGTGGCATAGTATCAGGCCTAATTTCTTACATTGGAGAATTTGCTCCGGCCAACTTCTTATCATGAGTTGCTCAATTTGTGTCAGGATTGTGCATCATCTTCGTATCTGCTCTAGACACCTTCTCATGTTCAACAGTGGCAAAGGCTGTGATGAGGGCCTTGGAGTGTGAGCATGCTCACGAGTCCCATCACCAGGAGAGGGGTCAGCCTAGCCACTAGGGATGGAGACACGAGGAACAGTACTACTAGTGTAACGACCTATCCGAACCAGACAGGGTGTTACCTAGAAATATACTTGGTGTAATGATAACATTCCAAAACATGAATTTTAATACGGCAATTAAGTCGGGAAATTTATATATCATAAGAATAAAACATGTTCTGATAGCATATGACAATATATAAAATAACCATCCCACAGTCTCGGACCGTTTCCCATAGCCACATTTATAACACAAGAGAATAATAAGGAAGTCCAATTTTTATTATCCATTCACCAACCTGAGTCACTTTTATTCTTCAGTCCAAAGCTACTCACCTATGGACGCAATTCCGCATTAGTGATAAAACCACTAAGCCGCATAATTAAATGAAACAAGTCAATATAATCCTCATTATCATTTCACCCGTCTTTATTATCGCTTCACAAGTCTTTTAGTAATTATCTCTCAGGTCATTTTAAGATTAGTAATTTTCTCTCAGGTCATTCTGAGATTTGTAAAAGTCTCTCAGGTCATTCTAAGATTAGTCATTGTCTCTCAGGCCATTCTGAGATTAGAAATTTTCTCCCAGTTCATTCTGAAATTAGGTGGTCTCCCAGGTCATTCTGAGATTAGTCATTGTCTCTCAGTTTATTCTTAAATGAGTGCCGACAAAGGCTACCAGCTTGGGAAAATTCAATATTTCAAATAATTATATGGACAATACAACATTTCAAATAATTATACAGACCTGGATTGTTTGTAAGTGAACTCGCAGCTGTGACCAACGATCCTAATCTGAACGAGAACATAAAATTATACATAAGTATAATTTTATTCGAGTAGAAATGAATGCAACTAAATGCCTAATATATATATCATTATTAAAATTTGACAACATAACTATGCAACCATTCAAAAATATTAAATATAAAATTCTCAACAAATCTAGTGAGATAATAAATTATTCACGTGACATAATCATTTAAGCCCTACTTTACATTTTAAATTAATTATCCAAATCATAATTAATACTTAACAATTGATAAAATAATTATTAACTTATAAACAAATATTTAATTACTATTATTAGTATATTTGGAGGAGATGATTAGTTCTATCACTTTGGAGGAGATTCGGTGTATTCGAAGATAAACCTTCAATCTAGTTACCATCAGTTGAGGATACGAGAGGAAAGTGTATTGAAAACAACTTTTAGGACTCGGTACAGACACTACGAGTTCTTAGTCATACCTTTCGGTCAAATTAATGCACTGATAGCATTCAGGATCCCATGAACTGAGCATGGTTGCAAAAATCGGAATCAGAATCTAAATCAGTTTTTGAGAGAGACACTGTTTAGTTGTGGATTTATTTAGCTTGATCCCTTGTTGTTATATTATTGTTGATGTGAACACACATCACTACTATGCATAATATAGTGTTATCAGTCTTGAACTTAGCAGTGGGTTTTGATGTAAGTTCTAGAGTCCGAGCTTGCCCTAGATATGCCTATGTGCTTCGAGCTTAGACTATAGGTCCTTTACAACTCTTCTTAGATTTATGTCTTTATTCTATTGTGAATTTGATTTATAGATTATAGGCCGTGTTGAGTGGTTGTTTTATTGGATCCCACTTAACACAGGCCAACTTGACATATTTTACTTCTGTGATTAATAAGCCTCAAGTATGAGATCCCTCGAGTTGTTTTCAAACTTAGCTACACCTCACATTTCCTTTGGGCTTAATTATATTATTCCCTTCTTAGCCCAATATATAGTTTTTATGCCTTAAGTATGAGATCCCTCGAGTTGATGTTTTTGAGCTCATGTATACTGTGAGTAGGCGAACATGCAAGTCGCACTGGGCTCTGAATTAGTGAGAGGGTTGTTCCATTCCTGAAGTATCATGACATCTCTATGTCTTGAGCTTCCTCACATCCAGATAGGCATGGAGTAGATGGGTATTGCTTTATACAATGCATGCTTAGATTTGTGGTATCAAAAGGTACTGAAGGAGACTGCCTAAGAATACTCGGCTATTGTCCTATTAGCCAGGTGTTATATGGAGGTTTGGAGAGGGCTTAGGATATGTGCTTCTTCTAGAGAGGGACCAGTTATTGCTCAGAGTGGCACAACAACAGTTTAATTTGGGATGCTATTGAGTTTGCAGCTTGATGGCTCCTTAATATATGTCATTTGAGTGTTCACATGGAGATTATATATATGGTTTTCCTTCCTCATGGAATATCGGATTCCACTTACTAGTTTATATTAGTTATTTTCCAGATCAGTGTTATTCATTGTTGAAATTTTTCCTATTATATATGTATGTCTTGTGTTTCTCTATTAGGGCGGCCTTGGTGGAAGGACAGATATATACGACACACACTTGTGCTCAATGCGCCATTATTTTCTTTTTGTTTTTATATATGTTTGATGTGTTTTCATGAATATTTAGTAATGTCTTTCATTCTTTAGACGCCAAGAGGTTTTTTTGATCTACTTATTTTTGAATCTTACAATTAATTAATTTAAACATGACTTGACTCGATCGTAACAGTTCTGTTTCGATCCTTAGGTGAACCAAAATTGGGGAGTTACAACCTCAGCTACCTTAGGGTGAAATCCCTAGGTGCATGTAAACTATGTCTTGTGCAAAGGTGTCCTCAGAGCACCCTTACCTTGGTGCCTTAGCCTTTTTCTTCATCCAGTTTGGACACAATGGTGCCCTTGCACCCAAAATTTTTCCCACCATTCGGCTAGTGCATAGGCGCCCTAGCAACACCCTTGCGCCCACACACGTGACCTAACTTTGCATGCCGCTCGGTTCAGCAGGCGCCCATGGTTTGGTCTGACATTTTTCGTGGTTGAGCTTGGTAGAGACTAGGGCCCATGCACTGGAGCTGTTTTTCAGCCGATAAATAGGGCTCATTTCCACTTTTTCGCACCTTTGGCTCTCCTCCTATGATATATGCATAGTTTCAGTAGATACACCATATCTTGTAATGTAAGAGTCCATTTTGCATGATGCTTGTCACAACTTATTCATTATTGTTAGGTCTACAAGTTTTGTTTAGCATGTATTGTATGATTTTGCTGTTATGAACATGTATATGTGCCAAATGTACTAGGTGACAACTTTCAAGCTTACAGTGACTTACCTGCTACTTTCCCTAATTTGTAAACCCTATTGTACATATTCTTTTGCAGCAATATTTTGTATGATTCTAGGATTGTAGGTTAGCTAATTCATATTAAAATACTAAGCTAAATAAACATCAGTAAAGACATGAACAGAACCCCTAAATCTAAAATATCCTTGCCATGTTGTATGCTTGCTATGACATACCTTGATATTTGGCAACTATTTATCTAAGTTGTAAGCTGAATTAAAATGTGTAAAAATCATGTAATATGACAGTAAGTGCCTACATGAAACTTAGTAAGTTTGGGGTTATTTGAATGTCATTATATAGGTGATAAAATCAGCTAATTTGGGTGCAAACGAATGAATGGTTTCCCCATCCGAGTTTATAAAATATAAAACCCTAGTCATTTGGATGTGAAATTACTAGAAATTTCACCCAGACATTAGGGTATAGTCCTATTTAATCACAATAAAATTTAGTAGCTTTTCGATGTGTAGAATATTTGGTAGAAATTTCCTAAGCCTTAGTGGTCCAACCAGTTCCAGAATTGTTAGTGCCAATACCTCCTATTTCTGAATCTACTATGTTCCAAATGCTTGTAATTTGGATTTGAAAGTTTATAGGATCAAAGCCCATGGTATTGGCCAACTCCCCAAACTTATCTAAGCCCATTTGGACTCCCCAAGCTTGTGAACAAGCCTTAGGAAGTTTGGTGCACGGCCTAAGAACATTGTTCTCAGCACCTTAGCTCGACCTTAGTTGGCCTTTGATCATGGTGTTGGCCCATGGGTCAAACCATGATGATTTTGTATATGCCCTTTGACTTTTATGGTCTATCATTTCAAATTTCAATTCATTCGCAAGCTTAATAAGTCATCAAGAAAGTTAATTATGTAATTAAGCCTACGTGAGTGTTTGAGGTGTGGCCTTGTTTTGTGTGCCATCTTGGTTGGAGAGTGATTAGTGTTTCTGTTTTACTTGTTAAGATACACGGAGTGAGCTCGTAGAGTGAGGATAAGGAACTCAACTCATCCAAGTCTATAGGACTCCCATGCTTGGCTTTATCGTAGATTCAACTTTCGATCAAGGGATAGAGTCCGTGGTGATCCATTCAACTTTTGGCCATCTAGATGATTTTCGCTTGTAGTTTAATAAAACTTCAAGGTTGAGATCAGTTGATGGTTTTGAAATTGAGATCCAAAAATATATGATATAGTCCCATACCGGGGCCTAGTAGATATATTAGTACAAAGATTTTTCTGCAACATCCCAAATCCAATTTACTCTCAAACCGAACTAAAATTGTTACGGTAGATTGGACCAACTCTTACTTCAATTAAGTTGGTCGACCTAACCTAAGTAGAAGGGTCTAGACTTTCTAGGCGTCTCAAGACTAAAAATTTTACAATGTGCAACCAATGCATGCATGAAATGCACACCCTAGCAACATGCTACGTGTACATCATGACAATTAGTCACACTCAAACTCAATTAAATTACGATAAAACTATAAAAAATTCAAAATTAAAACAAATAGAATTTCCCTTAAAAGTGCAATAGGGGTCAACCTGTTTAACAAAATATATTATCACAACACAATATATGATTTTTTAGAGCATAATAAAGTTATAAGCAACAAAATAAGAGTCATAAACCACACGTCTCAACCCATATGCTGATCACATCCATCTAATTACCATACTTGTCTTAGAATATCAAAAGCTTTCAACATGATACAAAACATCACAAAATAATACATCATAACAAAATCACATAACAAGCAATATGTGTCGCGCTAGGTCGATGTGTGCTAATAGCAATCACTGCTCCTTCGCCAAGGCCGATATATCCCACTCTTGTTCCTCACCTACATAGATAATAGAAAATATCAATGACAATTGTCACTAGTCTAAAAATAACTAAACATCGAACTAGCAAATGAGAGCTGATTCTCTTGTAAAAGAAATCAATCATATAACTTGAACTGAACACTCTAAGGGTAACTACTAAGGAACTAGATGGCGTCCCGAACTAACTGGTATTGGACACATCTCAACATTATTTTAAAGTCCCACTCTTAGGGTAACCATTATTCTAAGCCCTCTCCAAACCTCCATATTTCTTTTGGCCCAAACCACAAAGGCTAAGTAGTCGTAGGTAGTCGCCATTAGTACTCATTAATACCATATGTTTAGACATGTACTATACATAGCAGTACCCATCTACTCCAGCCAGTTCGGGTGTTGAGATGATCAAGACGTAGAGTTATCAGGATCCTTCAAGAATAGAGCAACCCTCTCACCAATCGAGAACCCACTTGTGCCCTCTCAAGGTATGTGTAAGTCAAAATCTCCATATCTCAGCTCACATAAAAATTTGACAAAATTATATTTATAGGGCTGGGAAGAGGATTATGTAAATTGGCCCGAAGGCAACTTGCTGTGGATCTGAGTTTTTAAAAATAGCTTGAGGGATCTCATCCTCAAAAGGTTCTTAATTCTAGAAGAATGTTACATTTTTAAATGGCACGTGTTAGTGTGATCTGATAAAACAACTACTTAACATGACATGTGATCTATAAATCAAAACAACAATGGAATAGAGCAACAATAAAAAAGGCAAGTCCTAACACAGGACGACAACCACTTAACCCATTTTGCTTAGACAGCGAGCTCCTACTCTGGATCTACACAAACACGACTACTCACTAACGTCCACAAGCAACATGATGCATGGATGGCATGATGATGAGGAAATGAGATGGGTAACAACCAAATCACATAATGAATGAAGCTAGACAAATGAAGTAAATGACAACACATAACAAAATTAGATATTAACAAGATAAGCAACTCTACATGAAAAGAATAATTAGCAAGGAAATGTAATGAACATGCTAACAACCTAGGATACAATTAAATCACGTGAAGGTGTAAATTACTTGATAACTTCACAACATAAATCATGAGTTTAAATTAATAACTCACACATCCACTTTTAATTATTTCAAAATAAATAATTATTCTCCTAAGATCATCAAGTCTTAATTAACTTACTAACAATCATGGTGCAAATTACACGGGTTATTACTAATGAAGTAATAAACATAACATGTTATTCTAAACACAACTACCACTATGAAGATGAATTAATTTATACGTTAAAGTCAATTAAATGATAATTACTCATATATTAAAATAAATCACTTACAGCAAGTGCTACATTAGGGTTCAAGATTGCTCATTTAAGTACTTGTTTTTATTTGCAACTAAATAGGAATATATCCATACCATGACTATAATTAAATTTACATTATTGAAAAAAATCACATTCTCCAACTAATTTCATTATACATACATATTAATGTCAACAAAAATCATGAAAAAAATGCAATGTCATGATCATAAAGTAATTGAATAAAATAGGGAGAAGGAAGGGTAGCTCACGATGATCCATGAAGGAGACTACGACAGTGGTGGTTGTGGCAGCTGCACGACAAGGAGAAGGGAGGCTAGGGAGGGCTAGGGTAGGAGGGGCAGAGATTTGGGTGGCCACTAGCTAATGACTAGCAAGGGGCGATTTAAAGTTGCTAGGGACTGAGCAGGTAGAGTGGAGGGAAAGCAGTGGTAGGGGAAGGAAAGGGAAGAGAGGAGAAGGGAAGAGGAGAAGAGGTCGGTCATGGCGACCTGGACGGCGGCAAGGGAGGTGGCGGCGACATGCTGTCGGCGGTGAACATGGTCGGGCAAAGGTGACCACTTGACGGGCAGGCAAGTGGCAGTGAGCAGAGGAAGTGGGAGGAGAAGAGGGGCTAAGGGAAAGGAGAGGCCGGCCGGGTGGTTGCTGGTGGCGGCGTGGTAGTGATTTAGGGGGGGGAAGCATAGTCGCAAAAATCAGAATTGGACGTTGAATTGGTTTGGAAGGGAGTCATTGAATTGGACCAATTCATAAAAAATCGGACAAGAATTAGTTCACTTGAATCAATCAAAATCAGTCATTTATCTCCTCCTCCCTATCCCCAGCATTTATTTTGTTTTTTAGGATTTATTTTATTATTATTGACTCGAGTAAGGAGTGAGTCAATTTTTATTGCCTAAACTAACCCCCCTTACAACGTGGCCACCTGCATAGGGGGGAGGACGCAAAAATCAGAATTGGACGTTGAATCGGTTATGGAAGGGACTCATTGAATTGGACCGATTCATCAAAAATCAGACAAGAATCGGTTTACTTGAATCGGTCAAAATTGGTCATTGATCTCTTCCTCCCTGTCCCTCGCATTTATTTTTTATTTTTAGGATTTATTTTATTATTATAAACTTGAGTAAGGAGCGAGTCAATTTTTATTACCTAAACTAACCCCCTTCCAACGCGGCCGCCTATGCAATCGCCACCATCCAATCCCCCTCCCCCTCCCCCTCCGAAGCTTGGAAAGCTGCCAAGCAAGAGAGGTTGCAAAGGAAGAGCTCCTATCTCCCCTGCTCATGTTTCCCCCTTTCCCCTAGCCTGGCCACTCCTGCGCCCCATCCCTTGCAGCTCTCACCGCCACCTGTCCCCAGTCACCCCCACCCCCTGTCTCCCCCTCCCCCTGCCCTAGTCTCCCCCCACTGCCCAGCCCCCCCTTGCTACCCCGCTCCCCCCCCCCCGCCTTAGTCTCACCCCTGGTGCCCACCGCTCCCCTACTAGCCCTTCCCCTGCCGATCCCCTCACCCCGTCTCCCCCATTTTGCCTGAATCAACTAATTATTACTTGAGTCGACTCATATTGGAATCAGCTTGGATCGGCAAGAATTGGGCGATTCTTAGACCGATTTTTGGACAAAACAATCCACCCTAATTTTGACCCAATTTTTCTACTGAGCTGAGTTAAATCGGCCAATTCTTAATGGAACCGGCCAATTTTTGCGACTATGGGAGGGAGCAATCGGGTTTGAGGGGGAATAGAGGAGGGCTAGTTTGGGTATTAGGGGGTTTTAAGTAAGGGTATAGGAATTTGAGGAAAAGAAATGATTTTTTATATCAAGGGTATTTTAGTAATTTTATATTTGTTTAGGATAAGACCAATTAGGTGTAACATGGGGTTCTCGGGGCTTCTAAAAAGTTGTCTAAGTGCTATCAAGGCGTGTCAAACCACTCAAAGATGCAAGTCACAAATAAAAATGGAAAATAAATCAAACCCGACATCCGCCTAATGACATGCTCTAAAAGCTACCAACCCAACCAAATATCCTAACCAACACGTCCTAATATGATCAACAACTTAAATCTAATTATACAATCCACTAGGAAAAATAAAATAAACAAAGCATACTCTCGTATATGTTGATAACCATGTTGCTACATATCTGACGCTATTATTATATACTTCAGTATAAATGAACCCTCATAGTAGTACACATGGTCGGCCTTAGTCCTACTCACATGTTCTGAAAGCTAAATTAACCTGGACAAATGGATGAACCTACTGGCTGACGACTATAAAACCCCGACTCAGGTCACAGGTTTTACAATATTTAATTTGTATGTGTAAGGTTGACATACTCATCTCATTTGTTCGTGTATAGATTGCCAGACTCATCTCACCATGTCTAGCATGTCGATTTATTTGATATTTATTCATGGGTACTAGCTGACCCATTTGCCAATTTAACATATCAGTAATTATTTTCAAACCAGTAATCGACCTTGTTTTGATAATTGATGGATTTCTTATATATGTGTAGGTGTGTTTCTTTAGCGATTATCAATGTTAGCAGAAGGATTGAGTGGCTCATGGTGCAGGTACTGATTGTTGTAATGTAATTATTTAGGATATGTCAGTTAATTTGATTCGCTAAGTGTGTTTGTAGCTTTGATTGTAGTATATTAAGTGAATACCCAAGATTGTTATCTTGATGTGCTTTGTGTTTTACTATTTTCTTTAACTAACCTTCTATGCAAGGTAATTAACTCTCGACAATTAACTAACGATCTTGTACAAGGTTTTACTTACGCCAAGAGTCTCGGAACTGGTGTTGGAACACTCAAGGTATGTTAAACTTATTTGGTTGTAGGTGTTTATATGTTAAAGTAACGTGGATTAGTGGAGCTTACGACTCATGCTACATGTAGAATTGACATGAAGACCATGTGTTCGGATACGATGCCTTGACACTTGAAGAATGCTCTCTGCTGTTAGTTAATTGTAGCGTGTGTGTGGGGTATATAGAACAGGTAAATATAACCAATGAATAAGAATTGACTCAAAAAGTTAAATTAACTCAATAGCATTACATAATAAGCTATTTAACTCAAAAGTAAAACAAAGAATCAGAATTGACTCATGCATAAGATTAAGCATTCATAATAGTACTCATTCTTTAAGTCATCATCGCAGTTGCATGGAAATGTTGCCTCTTTTGTGACTCGGAGTGCTCATATTAGTAGCCTTTAAGTTACGTTTCCCCTCCTCTTGTATGTTTGATTAGCATTCATCATGTAGTGACTCTTACGGTATCCATCTTAAGTCTCTTTGTGGGTTAAGATATTCTTCTGCAATATTAGTTTGAATTAATAACCTAACAGATAGCTTTCAAAATTATAGCATCATGGTTTTGTTTGTGCCTAGGCCGAATTGGGGTGTTACGTATATAACCACCATAACTAAAAAATCCTATCATCTTTGAACAATATTTAGGGAATTTCCCTATGCTATATGGTATATATAACGACCCGCCATTTTTCACGATATTGTGGGCCTAACTGGCTAGGTGTTACTCAAAAGTAAAGTAATTATGTCAAACATTTTTTATAAATAACAACATATATAAAGATCCCACAGTCTTCGACCGTTTCCCAGCAGCCACACTTATTTCTCAATTAAAAAAAAAAAAAGGAGTTCACATATTTATTTTG